>VDFB02271358.1:976395984-976625794 GCA_007258455.2 Sequoia sempervirens
GACTTGGGGGTTGTAAAATTTGGGTGTCAATGCAAAGGCAAGAAGATGGAGTGGGGTGGTCATTTTGTTCCACCGGTCAACACAAACTGCATGCACCTCTTTGAAGAAGGTTTCTTCAGGATCTTGCTCTTTTTCACATATGATGCTTTTCATCCTCTCAAGCATTGAGTCAATGCCATCATAAACCTCCCCCATGCATGGCTTATCCATGTCAGTAAAGTGTATCATGCTCAAAATGGGCTCGGTGAAAGCAAGAAGATATTCCACTCGATCCCACCAAATGCCATCTAGAATGTTATGTTTTATATTTGCTGCCCTCTCACTGTTTGATTGCCTCCATACAGCCCATGAGTGGCTAATGACCATAGCAGAAAGCGCCTCTCGCACCTTCACAAGTCGTCTCAAGACGATTTTGTTGGATGCAAATCTAGTTTCAGCCACCTATTTGAAAATAAAAAGTAAATAATTAAAATCAATATATATATATATATATATATATGTATGTATTCTAAATAAATTATTGAAGTAAAACATAACATTAAAGAAATGCAATGTTTGAAGTTTGAGTTACCTTCAACAGCTCTAGTCGTGAGAATGATCTAAAGATAGCTTGTGACATGTGGTGATTTGTTACGAACATTTGAATCTCTTCAGCTTCAACATAAACTTGTTTGATCCAATCTAGTTTTGTACCCAACTTTTGCAGCATGAGGTTGAGGGAATGCATAGCACAAGGTGTCCAAAATATATGTCGGAATCGTGACTCAACTATCATACCAGTAGCTCTACAATTCTTTGTATTGTCCGTTACAACTTGGACAACATTTTGAGGCCCCACTTCATTAATGCACTGTATAAGGATGTCAGCAATAAATTGTGCATCCTTTACCTACCCCTCACAATCCACAACCTTTAGAAACATTGCCCCTTTAGGGCACACTGCAATCAAATTAATCAATGGTCTATTTCTTGCATCCTTCCATCCATCAGAAATAATAGACAAACTTGTTTCTTTCCATGAGGCTTTGATGGGATATAATGCATCTTCTATATGTTTTACCTCCTTTGACAATATAGTGGTATGCACCTTCTCATAACCTGGGCTTGTGTAACCCTTTGGAGCTTCATTTGCTTTTCTTATCATGTCTTGCCAATAAGGTGATCGAACAACATTGAAAGAGATGCCATTTGCATAGAGGCATCTTCCAATGGTTTGGTCAGCAAGTTGTCTTGCATCATTATTGAATGCCTTCTCCAATGGTCCCTTTGCTCTCTTTGAAACACTACCCTCACTGGCATTTCCATCTTCATTTACTCTCAAAAAGGGATGGCTTTCTACTACAGTGACAGGACGACCAATATGTGTCTGAGATAAAGTAGATGGCATCTTTGAGACCTTTCCTGTACTTGATGGAGGCATCATTTTTTTTTTAACCCTTGCATCTGCTTCCTCTTGCTCTACAATATATTCTGCTATTTTCTCAGGTGTTATAGGTATTTTATTTTTTCCTGGACATGGTTTAATTCCCTTTCCAATAACTCCACACAAATGCGCTTTCACCCGGCTATGAGAACTAGTGTATTTCTTTTCACACCCAGGGCATATCCAAACACAATTCCCCCCACCTGGAACTTGCTCTACTATTTCTACATGTCTGCATAGCGGTGAAGTTGGATCAAACTTGAATGAGGGATTACTATTGCTGACAAAAGCTGAATTGTTTGCCATGATATTTGGAAAATAGAAACAATCTCTAAACCTGCAATTACAAATTTTAAATTTAAAAATTGTTAAGAGTATATAAATCTAAGCAATAAATTATAAATTTTTTAGGTTTAAATTGTATAAATTATAACTTTTTTAAGTCTTAAATTGTATAAATTATAAATTTTTTAAATCTTAAATTGTATAAATTATAAATTTTTTAAATCTAAACTTTATAAATCTAAATTGTGCAAATCTAAGATTATAATTTCTAATTTTATTAAATAATTATTTAAATTATACAATTATAATATATGAATACTATATTTTAAAAATAATATATGAATATTATCTTTTAAAAATTATATATATTACTATTATATTATTATTTATTAATAATTTAATAAATTATTCATATAAGATTCTAAGAATTAAAAAATAAGACTATAAATAAAAAAATCCACCATAAGAGTTTATATTTTAATATTAATATTTATTATATTAATTTTAAATAGGGTTTTGTTTTATTTTAAAAATTATTCGTATACCAATTAAAAAATAAAATTATAAAGCTATTAAATTATATTATTAACTATTTTAAATTTTAAAATTTATATTTTAATTTTTAAAACTTACCCTATTTATGTTTTCGTTTTTAAAACAATAAAAAATTATAAAAAAAAAAAAACCTGTTCGTGCACCTTTGCTTCTTCTTTGCTAGCGCCTGTGTTTTCTCTGCCTCCTTGCGCATGGTTTCTCTGCGTGCCCGCGCCCCTGTTTCTTCTCTGTCGGCGCCCTTGTTTCTTCCCTTCCTCTCTGCGTTTTTTTAATCGCTATCCAACTCCTTGCGTTTTTTGCAATCTCCGCCTTTGTGCGTTTTTTGTGTGCCGTAAATCCTCGAGATGAGATTCACAAGCTAAATCCGTGTCTTTGACAAGTCGTTCGCCCTAAAATTCGTAGAAATCGAGGTAAAAGTCAAACGGCAGATGAAAAAAGGTCAAAAAAATGCTTTCAATTTGCCACGCTAGCTAAAAACATTGGGAATTGCTTTTAGTTTTTAGGAATCGAACCCACAGTGCATTTCGTGATTCCTGTTCGATTCCCAGGCAATTCGTTTCAATTTCAGTACCCGAAACGATTCCAAATGGGAATCGCTCAGCAAAGGGTGCCGATTCGGTAGGATGAACAAATGTTGAACTTTTGTTCCTAGTGACGTCTTTCTTTCTCTCACCATATTTTGTACTTTAATGGTTGTACACTCGTTTTCTACAACTGTATGTGGTACACATTGCTCTTTCTGCAGTTGTAATTAGTCTCAAATAAATGTATGTGATTTCTATTTTATGAACTATTTCAAGATGAAGTCAGTAGTAAGGTACCTTGTGAAGTTTATCATGATCATTTGCTCATAAGTTGTAGGTCAATTATTGTCTGTTCGCCACTCTTTTTTTTCTTTTGCTGTTGTTGGGTATATCAATGTAAACATATTTTGACAGTAGAATTTGCAAAGCTCGTGTCCAATTTAAACGATGGCTTGGGCAGTTGTAATATTTTATCTATTTTATCACAAGACCTCTATTCTACATACTTTTCATGTTAAATTGAAACTCGTATTGCATTATACTTTGTCCAAAGAAACTTGAGTTAACAAACTTCTTGTGATGCTTTTCCTCAGCCTTATCCATCTTTCAATGTCTTCTATAGCTTTTGTACATATTGGACCAGACATCAGGATGGTCATGAAATACCTGTTTATTGGGTTAAGGTCCAAAGCAGAGCTTGCAAGCATTCACTTCACACTGGATACTCAGCTACCTTCTTTCTCAGTCATTTACTGCTCTTCATGAATATAAAGTTATTAACTATCTTTTCATATCTCAACTATGGGAATTTCAGCATGACCCACTGCTTCCAAGCATCCATTAGGAAGCTTTCCTATCAGGCCAGAAGATATAAAATTTTAATTATGATATGGTCCAAAGTTTATGCAGTAAATCTGTATCATGAGTGTTGATAGTTGTATTCCATGAGCTGCTTCTTTGCAACTCTTCCTGTTTATCAATAAAAGGAAATGCAACTAAATTTCTGTTCTTGCTTTCTTCACTTTGCATATCAGTACCTAGGTCAACTTTTCAAATCACAACCTTACCACTTTTCATCATCTCACGTACAAAGTGATACTGCACATTATTGTGCTTGGTATGAGCATAGTGTAAGAGATTTCTAGCCAAACAAATAGCACTCTGACTATCACATCTAATCTTAAGCACTTGCAATAAAAAATAATTCCTAATGACTATGTCTGTAACCATACTACCTCCTTACAGGCATGTGTAATAGCTGTATACTTTTCTTTGATAGTGCACAATGCAATCATGGCTTGCCTCTTACTTATGCTGAGTTATGCAACTGACAACATTGACAAACAAGGAAAATGCATAGCCACTAGAGAACCTCTGATTATCTAATTAACCTACCTAATTTGAATCAACAAAGCCCTATATGTCCCATAACTTCCCACATCATTAGAACCATGATAACATAAGCAACATTCAGAAGTTCCTTGAAAATATCTAAATAACCTCTTAACATAAGTCTAATTCTCTCTACCATGGTTAGATATTAACTTGCTAAGAACTTCCATTGCTTGGACAATATTTGTTGTTTACCTACAACAATAGCATAAGGAACATTATGCATATCCTCCCATTCATCATCCAACTTAGGAGTGACATAGTTTATGGTCAAACGTTTTTTACATCCACTAGCATATTAAGAGATGTCTAGATTTGGAGTTTTATCTTCAGTAGCACTTTAAGTTTTAGGTGACCACTTCTTCTTTGGCCTGATTTTCTTGCTCTGCATTTGTTGAAAAGAGTATTGGTGACTTGTACCTCTCCTTGCATAAGCTGCAATCATAACAGTCCACAAATACACATCTCGTCAAACTTCTCTTGTGTATCCTACATAGTTACAATTTCACTACATGTTTTAAAGTGTATTACTCAAAACTTCATCTGCAGTAAATCCATTCTAAACGAGGCGGGCATTGGTTCATTTGGTTTGTGCCAGATCTTAATTTTAAACACAGACAAACATCTGTAGATGAATGTTGGGCCATGTTTTTCGAATATAGGATGTTTAATGCTTCTTACAAACATGCCTGCCAAGGGTGGAAAATGGATTTGTTGATCAAAGAGCTAATGGAGTTAAAGCTTTTGAGATTTTTAGTTTTTTTTAAGTCTGGATTACAATTTGTTACATTTTTTATTTTTAATGTTTAGGGATTAGTTTGTTATTGAAATGGTGAAATTAGTATACTCATTCTATTCCCATTTAGTTTGTGCCACAGCTTGATGGGAATGTCTTAATACAATAACATATTGACAAGTGTCATATTAATGTCAAGCTTGGCTCATGGCCTGATTCCTATTCACACCAATTTCACCCCTGTTTGCACCATTTTCCATATATTTGTCATTTACTCATCATTATTGCATCTTCATTCTCACTTACTACCATATATTCACTCCTTGCCTTGAAATTATCATTTTACCCTGGAGTTCATTTCTGAGTGAAAAAAATGGTTAGAATGTTCTGTTACATCTCCATCCACATGATGTGTCTATTGCAATATACCATCATTTTCCTATTGGCACTACTGTTGCACCTCCTAACAATTCAACTGCTGGTAATACTATGAGTCGTATGCTTTATTCTCTGCTGAATATGTCTATCATCAATGGGATAGAATGACACTGGCTTCAGCACAGGGAGCAATGACACAAAATTGAGAATGGGAACATTGTCATTCTTAAATTTATTTTCTTCTGTGTTTTCGCTTTGCCTTTTCCAGGAACTAGTAGCAAGGATTCAGAAACTTGCACTCATGTATAAAAAATAAATTACAGAGCTTGACTGCACAATAAATTTCAAACCTGTTAATTTTTTTAAATGATTTTTTTTCTATTGCCCAGGTTCACCTATACCTGGAACAGGGCATAACTGGTAATATAGCTTTAACTTGACATCTGTATATCCCAAAAGTCTTCTCTCAGCCTTTCTGGTGATAAAAGAAATAGAACAGCTAAAGCTCATTGTACAGATATATCAAGTGGCCTTGGGACAGCAAATGAATGTAAGCAAATCCACAGTTGTTTTTTCCAACATCAGCATGACATGCCAAGTGGAAGTGCTTGGATTTTCTAAATCAAAGATGGTCAGATATCTATGAACTATTTTGGTTTTCCAATTCATTGGAAGTCCACCATGGTTCTATGAGTCTATAGAAAATCATCAAAAAAAAAATGAAGAATGAACTTGCACACCGGCGAACAAATGGTTAACTTTTGTTGGAAGAGTCCTATCGATGGTTTTCTTTCTCCAACTGTATGTCTGTCATTTAATGGCTGTAGACTCTCATGCGACAGCTGTATGCGGTACACATTTGCTCTTTCTACAGTTGTATGCAGTCTTCAAAGAAATGTGTGCAATTTCAGTTTTATGAATGATTTTCAGGATGAAATCAATATAAGTATCTTGGGAAGTTTTTCGATTTCATTTGCTTCAAAGTTTTAGGTCAAATATTGTCTAGCCACTACTCATTTTTTGGTATTTTGAGGCCATTGGGTATATCAATGTAAACATATGTCAACAACAGAATAGCAAAGCTCATATCCAATTTAGACCAGGGCTTAGGCAATTATAATTTTTTAATTTTCTTTAATATATTTTTTTGTTTTATTTTGAAAAACTCCAAAATATCCCCAAGCCTTTTAACACTAGGATAGTTATAGGAGTTAGCCCAATGAGGATATATATTGTCCATCTCAAAATCTTTGTTCTACATCCTCTTCATGTAATTCAAATTCGTATTGCTTTATACTTTGTTCAAAGAAACTTGACTTGTGATGCTTTTCCTCAGCCTTGTCCATTTTTCAATGTTTTCTAGAGCATTTATACATATTGGGCTAGTCATCGGGATGGTCATGAAATAACCGTTGATCTGGTTGATGTCCAAAGCATACTTTGCAAGCATTTACTTCACACAGAATTCCCAACCTTCTCATTCCTTTCCTACCCTTCAAGAATATAAAGTTATTGTCTTTGGGTATCCCAACTATTGGAATTTCAGCATAACCCATTGCTTCCAAGCATCCATCAGGAAGCTTTTCTAAAAGGCGAGAATATGTTATTATCTTGCTGTCCATGGATTGTACATTAAATCTGTCTCATTGATAGTTGTGTCTATGAGCTTCTCCTTTGTTGATCAATCTATATTTCAAATGCAACTCTGCTGTTTATCAATAAAGGAAATGCAACTAAATGAAAGATGCCTTTTTACATTATTATCTATCATTCTTTGGACACGATAGAACTATTCATACAAAGATTGATAAATTGTTCTTTTAATCCCTTTCTTATTTGGGTTCTACTTTGAAGAATAAAATACTTTGTTCCCAAAGGATGCCTTGAAAACATCCCCTTCCATCCCGTATCAAAAAATTTCTTAAGGAAATGTTTCAGAAACAGTGGCTTTGTGTGAGGATGACTGACCATCTTGTGCAAAAAATGTCAGAAAAACAAAACAAACTCAGGTTTGATAAAAAGTTATTTTATTCGATTGTATTGTGGGCCCCCACACCACATTTAGCCATAAATGTAAAATGACTAAAAGATATCTCCCTTTTCTGTTTCAAACCACTTTCACCTGCAAAAAAGAATTGCATTATAGTTGGAGGGAAAAAAAGCATTGTATAGAGCAAGGTGCAGTTTGAGATAACAAAACTAGGGCAGCAAGGTGTAGCATCAGTGAGCAGTGAATACTAAGGAGAAGTAAGATAATAGAAAAGGTAAGTGTATGTACTATTTTCTTTTTCTTTTTCTGATTTGTTTTCAAAGTTTCAGGGAAGATTTTTTTTACTTCTGATTCTTTTTCCTATTTTCAGTTTGCACTTCTTTTTTCTTTTCACAAACAACATGGACAGCAGTAGTGACACTAGTGAAAATGAAAAGGAAGAAAGAAATATAAGAGTTTCAGGTTCGGCTGGGGGTTCATTAGAGTGTAGGAGTGCTGTGGGTGATGGAGAACAGCTACACAACCTGTTTGAGTGCCCTTTCACCATTTTTGAAATGTCATGCAAAGGGCTCTTTCAAACCCTCTAAACCTCTTCTCCAATTTGTGACAGCTCTAGATTAAAAAAAAGAAAAAAGAAACATTCATAGGGGAGTGGAGTGTGGTTGTGTCATATTGCCACAAAGACTTTAGAGGGAGCTACACTAGAGTATATAGTCACTTCTTGGGCATTATAAGACAGAGGGTTACAGTTTGTCCAAATATAAAAGAGAATGAAAATGAAAAGGTTAATAGATTGTATATGGAGGGTGAAGAAAGGTCTAAGAGTATGTCGATGCTAGTATAGCTTGCACAATCAACTATGCCATTCATGGTTGCAAGTGGTACAAGTGAATTTTCTTCTAAGTGGTATAGGTGAATTTTCTACACAATCATCTATGTCATTCATGGTAGTGAGAGGGCAGAGACAGTTGCAAACATATTCAATGTGCAAGCATGAGAAGTGATAGTCTTTCATTTCCAAAATTTTCCTTGCCCATGCCATCCCATTTCATGAGGCACAGTCTCCTTTCAAACAAATGTTCAAAGATGCAATTTCTATCGGTACCTCATTTACCCCCTTGGAGAACATAAAATACACTACCCTCCTTGATAAAGAATATTGTAAGGTTAATTTGGTGATGAAGACATGAAATAGACTTGGATGAGGACAAGTTGCTCTATTGTCATGGATGGTTGGACTGATGTAAGACATCAGCCACTCATCAACATCATAGTCACATGTGCGATTGGTTCTTATTTTCTTACAGCTATTGATTGTTAAGGGAAGAACAAGGATGCAAGCTTTCAATTTTAAATTTTAAGAGAGGCTATAGAGGAGGTTGGGGCCTCGAATGTTGTATACTTGGTGACTAATTCAGCATGTGTGTGCAAATTAGTTGGCATAAGGTGGGAGGGTGCTTACAAGCACATCTTTTGGACCCCATGTTGTGCTCATGCATTGAAAGATAGTGAAAATAGATTGAGTGAAGCAAGTGGTGGCAGAAGCTAGAGATATTTAGATGTTCATTTGCAACCACCATACTTGACTTGCTCTTTTCAGGGTTTTTTTGAAAAAGGAATTCCTCAAACTTGTGGAAATTAGGTATGCCAGTTATTTCATTTTGTTGAATAGGATGCTTTAGGTGCAAGAGGCTCCATAGTTGATGATGGTTAACAAACACTACTAAAGGAAAAGGTGGGAAACAAAAGATCCTTGATGATGCTTTGTGGTCCACTGTGAGGTAAGAGAATTCTGATTTTTTTATTAAATTATTATTTTATAATTTACTAATGTGTATAACTTGATAACCTTATTCATTTTTGTGTTAGCATTTTCTCTTTGTCATTTGAGACTATTCTTTTTTGAAATTTTTGTTTGCAAATATGTTTGATCCTTCATCTCATCTATTGTAGATGTCATTAGATATGCTAGTACAGACCCTTATAGTCTTGGAGAGATTTATGAAACATTTGACAGCATACTTGGATGGATGAAGCAAGCAATTTGTGATAGGGATCCAAATTTGGGATTATACGAGCAACATATCAAACCCATTGTGATCCAGTAGTGGAACACTATAAACAACATGCTTCATATGATAGCCTTTGTTCTAAATCCCAAATAGTATGCACCAAAGGTTGGGAGGTTGCCTCCTTGTGATGATGAAGATGTGAAAGAAGGGTTAATTAAGACCCTTTGAAAGATGTATTTAAATGAGAAGTCAAATTTACTTTGCACATAGTGGCTTGCCTTTGCTAATCTTTGTGGTCCAACATTTGTCAAATAGAGATGAAAGTAGATAGAGTTACATTAGTGCAAATTGATCCAATTGGATAGTGGACATGGCATGGCAACGATACATCAAAGTTGAGGATGCATTTATTTCACCTCTTTCCATAGGTTGCTAATTCCTTTGCTATAGAAAGGAATTGGTCGCATACAACTTCATCCACTCTACCAAGAGGAATAAGCTTACCTCTAGACAAGCAAAGAAGTTGGTGGCTATGCATAGTGCCTTGTGACTTTAGGATTGACAAACTTTAGCTTTACAGTGGAATGTTGATCCCAAAGATGCCACCTATATTGATGAGGAGGTACAAGAGGGATTGATTGGATGAGGTGGTGACTTAGACTTAGATTGCAATTTTGATGCAACACTACCAAATACCGATTAGTGGCAGTAGCATATTTTCTATTTTTTTGTCATTTTATAGTTGAAACTTGTAGCCTTTAGGCACTTCATTGTAATTTTTATATAATATATATACACATTGACAATGAAAGCAATTAAATTTTGTTAATTTGTTTGTCAAATCTCATGCGAACTCTTAATTCAACTCTAGTGTCATGTATTAAAGATCTATAATGTATATGATGAACGTCTTATCAATGTTATCATATGAATATTTGAAATTTCCTATATTTAAATTTTTTTCCCAATTTTTTAAAAGCCAACCTCTAAAAATGGCCTCCAAAAAATCCATTCCTAAAATGTATCCCTCGTACCTTCTTGTTCCCATCCTAGAAACTTGTTGTAGCATATAATGTTTATTCATGTCGTTTTCCTTCAATTTGTTAGTCTAGATATAATTTAAAGTCTATTGTAGGGTGCAATCTATGGCTTATAAATAATATCGAAAAGAAAGTTCTAACCTCCAAAATGAGATACCTTATGATAGTTGACTATGAATTGAACAAATTTGGTTTCTAAATGGGTAATGACGTGATTATTATCAATGGTAATAATACATATCTTGGGGTGGAAGTGGAAGCTTCATGTATGACATAAAATTCTAGGTTGCTAATATTTTAGTCGAGCTTCTCCCCATTCACATCTCTCTAATTAAAAGCATATCTCAATCTATTGTGGAAAATAAGTAGTGTTTTAGGGGAATCATTTATGTTATCATTTTCATCTTCTTGTTCTTTAACTTCATATTAACATATTTATAATTCTAATGTAATTAATGTAGAAATCGGAGAGTTCTAACTTTGCCAATTTGAACTTGTGATTAATTATAATATTTCCTCAAAAAATATATTTTTGACCTTTTAATAAGATCTTAGTCTTACATCTAAGTCCCAAGTTCTTTTGGGTCTTGTTTTTATTGTCTAAGGCATAGTGAGATCTTGTATAAACATGAAGTCTAGCAATGGCAAGTAGGATAGGTCACTTGCCATCAACCAAGAGGTTCGATCTCTAATTCACTCTTTGCTATGAATTGCTTGTAGGTTTCCAAACTATAATATTCGAGCCTCATGTCCCCATTAAAATAATGTCAATATTATTGCAAAAGGAAAAGGAAAAAGTATATATATATATATATAAATAACAGAAAAAACAAAAAAGAGATAGCTGCCTCAAATGAGATAATGCCAAAAGTGGCTGCCTCAAGAAGATAAGAATCTGATCTTTTTTCAAAAAGAAAAAGATAAAAAAACAAGTGAAAGGATGTGGCTGCCACCGCCCAAGGGACATATGACCCTATTTAAACCAACAACAGGCAGCAGAAGGGTATTCAGAAATTTTCTTTCTTGAGCCCTCGTTTCAGCACTTGTTCACACAATCCTTACACAAAAACCCTGCGGATTGCTTGAGATACAATTATGGAAATCCTTGGGCATCTCAAATAGAGACCCAAGATAAAAGCCCTCAGCCTTCCAGTTGGTGGTTCCAATTCTGGAATTGCACAAAGCTTAAAGAATTCAGCATAGTCCAATTTAGCAATTTCAATGTAGTTCCAGTTAGCGGTCAGCATCAGCACTTACCTAGTTCCAGCGTAGCAAATCCAGCTAGCAATTAATTTCAACACTATCGTAGCTTTAGTGCAATAGTTCAATTTATAGTCAGTTTCAACACCTTCCAATTCAATATTATAGCCAAAAAAGACCTCTAGGATGTGAAGGGAGAGATTGCAAACTGCAGCACAATCAGCAGCATTTTCAGGCTTCAGAATTTTCATCACATGAAGATCTCCATCAGGTTGCAATAGCAAGCCTGTCCTAAACTTGTAGCCCCAGTTTAATATCAACAGTTCAATATCTCGTAACACCAGCAGTATATTTCAAGGTTGGATTATCATGTTTAATTGACTAAGCTGTAGCCTCACAGTGCTTCTAGCTTTGCAGCATGTTTTTATTTTGTAAGAGGAGTAACAATTTCATAATAAAGTGTTGTTTTCAGAATTTAGTAAGCTGTTATATTCATTTGCAAATAAATTAGTGTTGTGTATTAAGTTGACATGACAGAGAGTATGTCAAGAGGCAAACAATTGAAGGGCTTTAAACAAAACTAGGAACTTCCAGACCCATCTGCCATTGGTTATGCTTCTAGGGGAGGTAAATCACAATTGGAAGTGGCATCAAGTAAGGCTATAGTTTACACTCTTGATGCTCCCAATGTCAAGAGCATAATGGAGGGTGCACCTACCAAAACTGACTAGTGTAATTCTATTGTAATGGAATGACCTAAGGTTTGTATTGTGGGGAAAAAGTGAACCATTTTAAATGTAAATCTCCAATTTTGAAATGCTAATGTAAATGTTGTTTTTAGCATGTAAAGCTTGCTTCTTTGCAATTCATTAACAGAAAATCAAAATATAATTCATAAAAATAGAAAATTTGAAAGTTGATGTTTGATTAAGTAAATTGTTGTTCTATATTGATACAAAATGGAGCTTTTATTCTTTTGAAATTGGAGCCTTCCTAATTTTCAATGCTTTGAACGTCAAAGATTCCTATGATTTTTAGTGTCAGTATAATATATTTTACTTACTGTTGGCGTTCTTTGTGCTCATTAGGTGCTTGAAAATGTTTGTGTTAAAAGAGAAATGGACAGTTTTTTATTAAATTTGAAACTGGGATTTCTAGCATTGCACAAACCAAACCATTCTTTGATGATCTGTTACTTGGACTAGTAATTTATTATCTGTATTATTATAGAAATCAAGTGGTCTTTCAATGGTGTCTAAAATATTAGTTTGACTAAGTATGGCCGTTGAATGTTGAGGGTTTACTAGAATTTTAGTTCTTTTGTTTGGTTTTATTGAATTGGAAGTTATGCTCAATTGTTTAAATGTGCTTTTAATTGTTCTATTTTCCATATAATTTCATTTGCATGTGAAATTGTATCATTAAATGAATTGCCCAATTTATGTGAGGCAAAGGCAAATCAAATCCTCTGCAGCAATTTGAGTTGTGCAATACAAAGATTTTTAGAAAGACTTCATCAAATCTCCATACAGTCAATCATTTTTTGACATGAAAACACTTTATTACTGATTGAAATCCTTAAATATGTCCAGTAAGTTGATTTTGTCGTTTAGAGTTTCCTGGTCGCTTGGTGTTCTATACTAATTCTCTTCTATTAAATGATAAAATCAATAGGCTGATTATAGCTGTGGGCATAATCTTATACCTTACTGTTTGGTATGCTTTTCTTATAATGGTTGTCGAGTTAGTCAGACTTGCTTATACTGGTAGGCCATTGGTGTGGAACTAAAGAGACTTTATTTATGTTGACTATGATTAGTGTCAAAGCTATTATTGCAAGTTTTATCTTCTCCAGTGCCACTTGTTCCTTCACTTTTATGGTCCAAATCCTTCTCCATTTTGGGGTGACCTCCCTTGTTTATCAAAAAAATTAAACGAAACTGTAGACAGAAGGCTGAAATTTTCTAATTATAAAGTGTGTACTCTATACATAATAACAAATTTGATTTATGTTCCATTCTTTTTGAAAATATAAAAACTAATTAAATGAGGAACAATGTTTCTTTATGGGGCATGCAAGACCTTGTGGGAACATGGGAACTTTATACATTCCATCTAATATATATTGTTGAAATTTGTACCTATTTGGGTTTCAACATTAAAAAAGGTCATGATAAAACAAACCTTGCTAACCTGTTTAAGCCTCACATTGACAGATGACTGAAATCTGTGGCATCTCAAAGCTAAGGGTCAAGAAATTATAGAAGTTTAAAATTTTTAACTAACCCAAAAAAGAAAAGCAAAATTGCATCCAGAAAAGATCCTCTTCTTCTCTCTTTCTTATATAGGCTAGATATGCTTTTTATTTTGTTGAAAGCTGTCACAATCTATAACTAATGCTACTGTATATGATTCAGTCTCGTATAATACCATTGAAAGAACCATCTGATAAAATTAGGTTAGGGCTCAGGCAGATTTTTACAGAATTCTTAGACTATGGATCCAAGACTGGGTTTCTGTATATGACATTTCACCATTCATATTGTTGCTTCAAGAGGGCCCCTTTTAGCCGCCTTTGCATTATAGGATTTGTTACAACATGAGAAATGTTGTTTATTAATCATGCACTAGATCTTCATGATTAATATTGTACATGGAGTTTAGTTTTTCATTGAAATCTCCTTGAACGTTTGTTATAATGGATCTAATCTTCATTTATAATAATATTTTATATTGGTGTAATTTCTTGCAGTTGGGTTTCACAACGTTGTATGATGGGCCCATATTCAACGTCAACATGCCATTAGAAAGACCCTGGAGCACGTTTTACTATTGTGGGTATTCTATTTCTTAATGACTACTACCTAGGGGTCCCATACAGAGGGCAATCTCCTAAACTTATGCTGCGGCTCATGCTGAGAAAATTTAGCAACTGCTAAACATAGCATGATCCCAATTGAACGCTATATTTTATCCTTCCGTATATGGAACCAGTAAACAAATTGCCAATAATAATTTGAGCCTTTCCACTACATATATTTAAAAAATAAAATTAAACTGCACATATCTGCCATTTGGCAGACAACTTTCCTGAAATATCCCAAGCTGGAAACGTAGAGTTCCAACCGCCCACTGCTGCCAGTTGCACAATTTTTTTTCCTAAATAAGAGTCTGCTTCCCATTTCACAGAAGATTCTTTTATTTGCAGTTTTCCATTTCAAACAGGTTACATGGAAGCCCAAAAAATATCCGTAGTGTAATCCCCTTCATGAAACTCCCCTGCTTAAAATTATACTTCTTGTATGATTTTTATAAGATAATAGATAGCACAAGTCTTGTATGTTGATATCACGAAGGCGGAATAATGGGTAATGACACTGACTAAGCTACATTCTTGTCTCCTACCTGTGTACCATCTTAAAGATAATAATGGCAATTAGTTCATAGATTAAACCACGTTCTTTTAGCTGTCTGCTTCTAGTTGCTAATTCTTTTGTGTACTTGCTAGCTATGAAGACCTTACATGCTTCCTCGATTTCAACAAGCATTATAAATCTAACTGAGTTTGAGAAAGTAACATTTGGTAAGAAGAGAATTAATTTTCAATTTGCAGACTGAATGTATCAGCAGTTTTTGAATGTTAATTTAGATAAAAACCTTTTGATGTACTAAATATCTTTGGAACATTGTAATTTTTGCGGCTAACATGAAGGAGTGTACAGATACATATAAAATATTTTTTAATGCTGCTATTCAGGTAAAGACATGCATTTTGTGGATGTTCATCTCTACAGATAAATGTGTGGATTCTATTATTTCCTCTTTTCAGATTATTTGACAATCTGTATTGTTTGTTATTTGATTTGTACTCAGTCTACCTTTTCAATCAAGTCTAGCTAGATTTTAATTATTTGCAGTTGTATCAATGAAATAACAAAAGCTAGTGATAGAAGAATTTCTAATCAGAACTCTCCCATAAAATTTTCTAGACATTGTTTTCTATTTTGGCAATTCAACCAAAGCAAGTCTTCCACCTCACGTTTGCATTGGAAAATTTAATGCTTGAATCAATCTCATCAGAACAAGAAGATAGTAGCAATGGAAAAATATCTTATAACTAGAAAACATTAAGCCCCATCCAAGGCTTTATTCAGTTTTATTTTTATTCCTTTTCTGAAAATTTGCTCTACATTTTCTGGTATAGAAACTAGACGAGGTCTATTTGGTAGACTTCTAATGCTAAAATAACTCCCTGGAAAATTATTTATATAGACTGAAGGCATTTGATGTAAATATCTTAGCTGTATGACACTGCAAGGTGTGCTGACTTAATATTGTTGTGCAAAGTTCTACAACTTGGTCTCGGTATGAGACCACTGCTAACGAGCATTTCTTAGCCTCCAAAAATACCTTGACTTTATTGTGTTCTTTTCTATTGATTCTTGACTTAACCTTGTTTATAGCTTAAACTCTGGTTATGATTGTTGCACAGGAGAGTGCAAAAATTTAATTGGACAAGTGTGATGTATTCTAGATAAGTTGAAAACTCTATTTATCTTACTTCTAAGATGCTCTGTTGATGAATTTAGCTTGTAGTTTGAACTTGCTTATCATTTTTTCCAGGATTTTAACCTACATTCATGCAAATGGTTTGATCTCAGCCCAATATGCCATTGCAATCTCTTTTTTAATTCATACTAGAATAGACCCATCATAGGTATCTTGACTTACCCTGGAATGCTATTTTATATTTAGCTTCTCAAACTTTTTAACTTGGGAAGTTGGGATATTTGTATCCAAGCACTAATGTATACATGAGGCTTTGAGCAGTATAAATAGCACCATTTTTGGATATTCCTCCAGTGCCCACTTTACCAAGGGTTTTGCCCTAGAAAAAATGAATTGATAGGCTCCTCGATGTATCTTTTTGTTTTGAGAGAGATCTCTTACATTGATTTTTTTTATATAAGTTCATTAATGGAAATAAAGTAGATTATTGAAAAATATGCCCATTTCTAATTGATTACCAACTTTATTAGACAAAGCCATTGTTTCTCAAGGCACGAGGACACGCAAGAAGAGAGAATGGGGAGAGGAAGTAGGCGGTGGGTTAAGGGGGAACAAACCCATGATTTATCTCTTCTTTTTTATTCTTGGATCATAATAACAATGGCAAAGTCTTTTCAGTATTGATGTTGTCAGTCAGAGAAAATTCTATTGAAGTATTTTTATATCATTGTTAATATATACTGCAAATTACTATCTTGATGCTAAGAAGGGTTTCTTAGAGAAAATGCATTGTGAACGTTTTAAAATACTTGTAAAACTATAAATTGCAAATTTAGATCCAAGAAAAATTATCTTAGAATAAAATGAATTCGGAATATGTTAATAATCTTTGGCATGTCTTATTTGGCCAAACAGCAAGAAGTGTTTATTATGTTTACAAATGATTTTTTCTATTTGTCTTAATCAGGCAATAGTTGTCCCATGAAAGCAAAAGGAACCAATAGTATCCCATTTTCTCAGACCTGCAAAAGATATGGAAGAGGCCAAAATGATCTGTCTGAAGGATCTTTCACCAGCAGCTACAAATACAGTGAACACAAAGTTTATTATGTTGGAGAAAGGGAAAGCAATGAAAGATGGAGGAGAAAGGACTTGTTTGACTTTGGTTGCTGATCATTCTGCTTCTGTCCACTTTCAACTTTGGGGAAATGAATGTGATGCTTTTCAACCTGGTGATATTATTCACCTAACTAACGGAATTTTCTCCTATCACAAAGCTAATCTTGTTTTAAGAGCTGGAAAGAAAGGGAAGGCACAAAAGATTGGAGAGTTCACTATGACCTTTGTTGAGACACCCAATATGAGTGAGCTGCGTTGGGTGCGTGATCCTTCTGATCACAAAAAGTTAATACCTGATCCTAAGATCACTGTCCCTCCCTCTTCCAGAATCTTTCCTTCAATTCCAAATTGACCAACAAATGTCATTGGTAGTAGTTATTCTTACAAACAAATAATTGTTATATTTGGATTGTATAAAAAGCTTTTGAAATATGACAGGAATATATATATAATGCTGATAATTAACCAAAATTTTGTGGCTTCTGGCACTTGTATCTCTTCTATGACTAATGTATTGTGTCTTCATAAGTAGAGAGCATGTATGTTTAACTGATAAAACTAGTTAACATTTTACATTTCACGAGTTTCTGTATTATACTAGGTACTTTGCAAGATGAGATGTGTATCAAAAGGATGGACAGGAAATATGTCATGCAGCATATCAACAATAATCTTTGATGGCATGGTAAAATGATATACACATTCCTATCATCCTTTTTTTCTGATGCACAATATATTACAGCTGGATACATGACATGTTGCCTTTGAACCTTGATGGCATGTTACAACAATTACATATCCCTAACATCTTGTTTTGTCTGATGCACAATATATCACAGATGGATACATGATATTTTGCTTTTGAACCTTGTTGAAGAAAATCAAATAAAAGATTACCATCCCATTGGATTAACAATGTCCCTTTCCACAATATCTTGTTGCAGTAGGAGACTTGTGGAGGCTCAAGCTTGATTCTCCTTTTTAAGTTCCTTTCTCTTTTATTTTACTGTTTCTCTTTTTGAAGTGATTCCTTGTATGGTCTATTGCTCAAGGTTCAATGGTCTGTAGCTGTATGGTCAAATGATACTGTCTTGTTATGTTCTCATGTATGATCGAGCGCCCCAATTAGATTCCTCACTGATTAATCTGAAAAAAAACAATATCCCTTTCCACAATAGAAGATTACCCCATAAACTATAACTACTATGAACACTTTTATCATTTATGATAACTTTATACATGGAATCAATGTGGATTAAAGTCTAGTTGCCTGTAGATGTTTTCTGTACATGAAATGGAATTCTTTTCCTAAATATCATATTTCTTTGTAAAGTTATGTATTGCAATAGACTGATAGTTATTAAAACACAGAAGAGTGGGCAAACCATGATATAGAAGAATGGCCAGAATTTGACCTGATAAAGCTATGATATAGGATTAAAAAAAGCAAATATTTTCCATGCCTTTCTCGTTATATAAATATTGATCTAATAAAGCTATAATATATGATTTAAAAAACACAATTATTTGCCATACCTTTCTAGTTGTAAAATCTTATTTTACCTTGACATCTTTTGTATTAGTTTACATGCTGGAACTCACAAACCAGCCAAAGGCACGAGAACTATGTAAAACGTTTTACAATCCACACCATAATTGCATCAAATGGACATCTAAAAACCAACCAGGTCCATAACTCAGAGGAGCTACCTGGTTTGTATTGATCTTAAATAGCCGAATAAACCTAGGTGAATGCATACAATTTCAAAATGCAATGAAAAACTAAAAACTTGAGAGTTCGGTATCATATATCAATTTAAAGGATCTTCATCACTATCTAGGTTGCCCACGCTGCTGGTGTCAGTGGCATCTAACTTATTTTGTTGGTCATCCATGTTTATCAATTATAAGGGCCCTATGACCATTTGTCCTAAGAACATGCGACTATTGCTTTCTTGCGTCTTAAATTAACATTTCGCAACACGCAATTCTAGTTATTTATTTGTTTATGCTCAAATGGGATCTTGCAATATTGCCATCATCTGCAAGCATGAGCACTTGTGGACATCCAACTAATATGCTTTGAGCTCAAATTCTTCTACAATGTGTTTTATGCCAAGACAAAAATTTGAAAGTCCTCATAGACCAAGGTTGATCTTTTGGCATGGATTCAAATGCAAAAGTAACTTGACACAGCTTTGCGCCCCCAAGTAAGACGTGTGTGGATGATCGATCTATTATCATCCATTCATCACTTGCAATTGGGTTGTGTTTAGTTCATTTGAAATCGTTTCCTTCTTGATTCTATATTTTCCCCTCAAAAAATGATTGGATTTACTATTTATTCATTCACTTTGAAGTTGAAGAATGAGCTTACCACTTCAACTATTGGACCTAGCTTATTCAAATTGTGATAGGTTGGATGGCTAGAATCCAATATCAATATGGCTTTTGTATATTGCATTTATGTAGCTATACTTCATTGCAAGGGGCATAATGCATGTAAAACTAGATATGGTAAGTAATTTGTACACTAGATATGACCATGCTATACAATAGCCATCAACATATAGATTTAATGGAGAAAGTCCCTTTTTAGGGAACAATTAACTTTGAACTTGAAAGAAATGAACAAACAACTTCTTGTCACTTAGAAGTGCACCCTTGCTAAATTGCAAAACTTAGCCTACTAGTGAAACATGGGAAATTTTCCAAGTTGTGGGTTACCTATAATGGAAAAGAACCTCCAAAGAGGGCTGGTTCCCTTGGTTTTATCACCTAAATTAAAACTACCTATTGCTGTTGCTGGGAAAAGAGAGAGAGAAGCATAAAATGTACTTAAAATAACTAGGAAGGTGATGCACCAAATTGATTTCAAACCTATGTTGTTGTTTGGACACACAATATGATCAAATGAACAAGTTGTTTCATGCACAACTTAGGTTTTTACATACTTATACATTAGTATTTCATAGGAAAGATGAAGTTTCTCAATTCTAAAAGGAAAAAATAGATGTTTTCATAGTTAGAAGTTGTTCAAACCATTGTCATAACCTATAACCAAGGTTGCTAGGAGACTAGTAGTGGTACTAGTATGGGAGACTAGTACCAGTATTGGTACGACTACTTTTGAAAATAGGAGATTGGGGTACTTTTTAATATAATTTAATAAATTAATAATTTATAGAAAATATCATGACATTGAACTTTCAAAACAAGAGCAGTGGTAAAGTTTAACAATAAAAATTAACTTTAAAGTTTAAATACATAAATGACAAATGTCATTGTGTCAAAGAGTTCATACTTCAAACTTCACATTACATCTTGAAATTTAGAATTGTTGATAGTTTGATAGGCTGATACACAAACAAAAAACAAAAATCAGAAATCTATCATCTACACTTCTATGTCATGATCATTCATATCAAGGTCCTTGGTTATGATACTCTCCAAATACTCATCACTCTTAAACTCAAGTTTGTTGGGAAAATGTGTCTCAACCTTGCAATTATATGAGGTATTGTTGATACATAAAGTACCGTTGATACGTCCGCAACGGGGGGTGCAGGAGGGTTCCTCCCTCCCCCCCTCCCCCGCAAGGGGTCCAAGGGAATCATCCCATTGACTAGGAGTTTAGGTACGCCCCGGTGAGGGCTCAGGGGCAATGCTCCCGAAAGGAATTTTTTTTATATATTTTATTATTGTAAATCTGGACCATTTATCCTTAGGTCTTAGATTTGACATCTGATATTTCGTTAGCTTGACTTTCCCTACAAGGCAACCCTATTTTATGAGGGCATTGTATTACGACTGTGTATTGTGATGTATTATGAGACTTTGATAGCAGTCGTGTTGCTTATGGATCTCTGGTTAGTGATACTCCTGTGAGAAGCTTGCTCTGCAAGTATATTGTAATCTTTGTGATTTATGAATAATATATTGGGTGGATTTTAGAGTGGTGTTTTTCTCCAGAAAAGGGTTTTCCCCATGTAAATCAATGTGTTGTGGTATGCACGATATTTATGTTTATTTCTATTTAAGTGTTTGAAACTAAAAAGATTTATAAATTTTTTTCATTATTCTCCTCTCAAGATTAGTGTAGTAAGTTGTTTTGCTACCTTACCTTCCTTACAAGGTTCCTCTGCTGGTAGTAGAACCAAGGGCAAATCACTAAGGCCATCTGCTTCAACCACTTCATCCACCATGACTGCAACTTCTCCATCAAGTGAAATTTGGTCCCATTTTGTTGAAGGACCCTCCTTGTACCTAGGATCTACATGAGAGAGAAGACAAAGTGAGCTATGAATGTACACCAAGTTCTCTGCTTTCTTTGACCCTAATCAGTTCCTTTCTAGTGAATGAATAAAACCATAAATACTCCAATTTCTTTCACAAGATGGAGTGTTGGCTACTTGTGAGAGTAATCTTATTGCAAATAATTGCAATTTAGGGGTTTCACCTCCATGGTTCCACCACCACTCTATAGGGTCTTTATTTGCTTGCATATCATATAAAGCTTCCACAAAAGAAAAATCACCATGCCTGCGTGAAAACTTATTCCATTGACTCCTCATAATTGAAACATCCGCACCTTGGCCATAAATCTTTTTTATTGAAGCCCAAAATCCCTTCATTACCTCTCTATCCTCATATAGATCCCTCTTAATGGGTACTTGTATATTATGCCATTTAGGATTTAAAGCATAGGTAGCACAATGAAGGGGTGTGTTAAGTTTGTTCCATCTTTCATGTAACGTTTCTTCTATCAAAAGATATAGAGAAAGATCTTTTGTATCTATTATTTTCTTGACTCTTTCACACATGGAATCTATTTCTTGATAAATTTCTCCCAAACATGGCTTGTTTGAATCTGCAAATTTGATCACCTTACATATGGGTTTAATAAATTCCACAACAAAATTAACATCAGCCCAACAATGGTCATCAAGGACCATACCTCTCACCTCAACTATAGTATTTGATGTAGATTGTCTCCAAGCTACCCATGCATTATCGGAAATCATAATGCTATGTTGCAATTGCAAATATTATGCACACAAAAATAATACTTTATTTCAATTCACTTTTCTTCAATACACATTACATATTTATAGGACTTGCATATCCTATATTTTAGGAAACCTCCTATAACAACTCCTTTACATAGATAATTACGTGACTAACAAATAAACAAACTCCTAAAAATATGAGTTGTTAAAACAACTCATATACAAACAAACACTCACTATAATATACTATTAAATTGTTTCTCAACAACTTAATATTAACGTACATAACTCTATTTTATTAAACATACTAATCACAACAACCATGTGAACACTAATTCCTAGCACCCCCCTTAGTGTGAACATGGGGAGAAAGTACATCAAATGAACTGGAAACAAACTCATATGCCTATGCATACTTTTAGGTTTGCATACTGCTGTCCGGATCTTGTTGCACACGATCACCTACATACAAGAACTTATCTCACTTTCACTTCCAATGACCTCATCATCGTCCAACCACACTTCCAAGAAATTTGACAATTAGAGGATCTCTATAGTCAATTGCTCTCCTATACAATTGTTTACAATATTGATGATGTTTACATTCTCCTCTTTTCAAACTTAACACTTTCAACTGCAGTAAGCCCAACTCTTGTGGCACGTGATCTTGATTCAAATGAAAGGCACATCTCATCATCCTTTCATGGTCTTCACGCAAGTTTACCACAAACTTTGGCATGTACAAGAACACACCCATCTATTCACCTCACATGGTTTTCAAGATTACTACTAACCATTTCAAGATCCATGAACTGCATTTCACTAGTTTTTTTGTTCAATATAATATTTTACACTAAGAGTTTACATAAGGAAATAACTCACACAAAAATAGAAATGAAAGGAAATGTCACTAATATAAAAGTAAACCTCATCATTAGTGGTTAACGAGAGGTGCTATTGTCCTCCAACCTCCTCTCCATCCTCCAATTTGACTCCTTAGTCCTTCCTAGCCAAATGTAGCATTAGAATCTCCAAAAACACTATTAAATATAGCATCAACTCCATGTGCACATGAATAAGAGGATGTAGCCATAAAAATGCACCCTTTTTACTAAAATAAATCCTTGTTAACTCCAAAATCAATTCTCTATTATAGTGTTACTTCAAGCAAATATAAGAGCTTTTTCTTATATCACCAACTCTTGTATTACACTTCCTGGATTTAAGTAACACAAAATATTTGAACATATCTCCTTTAAAAAACAAAGCCAAAATGAATTTAATCAACACTATCAACTGCCTCACCTTTTGATTCAGTGGAGTTTTTATGTCATCCATTCAAGAGAATGCCATCTCTAGCCATGTTAGATAATGCTCCTCCAATAATATTCAAATTGAAAAAGCAGTGGTGAAATAAACTTCAATGGAATTCCTTAAGAAACCAATTTAATTAGCAAACCAAAATTAAAAGTTTAGAGCAACTTCAACTAATGTCCAACAAGGAGAATGGAAGATTGTTTGAGAATTTTATAACACCATATCATTAAAATCCTTCACAAAAATGAATTCTCTATCTTGGTGAATGTCTTTCACTAATATACTGCTCTAATGGCATGATATTATTTGTTGGTCTAGTTGATGGTGCTCAAAGTTGAAAATCACATCATAACTTACAACCATTATTTCTGCTTCAAACTGCTCACTCAATACAAAATATATCTTTAAACCATTTATGTGTTTTATTTCCCTTTTATCAACTTTCCAAAACACTTCAAATTTTTAAATTTGGTTATGAAATGACAAAGATATTGTGAATTTATTGCGATACATTAAACTGTTATTTACTTGTGAGGTTGGATTAGGATAGTAGCTCCTAGCAGCATTTCTCACCCTGGATTTTCTCCTATAAGGTTTTCCACGTAAAGTTGGTTGTATCTGTGTTCTTGTGTGGTTGCTTGTCTTCTCTCTTGTTTTGATTAACTAGACGAATGCTTAATTGGTATAACTTAACTTCAGCAGTAGTTAATAGGGATTGAACTTTAATGCATATTGATTCACCCCTGCTTAGTATTACAATGTGTTCAACATCCAACACATTTCCAAATTCTTCTATAGTAATAGACAACATTTCTTCTGTGCTATCTTTATTAACAATACTTTTTATTATCATCATAATTATGGGTGCAAACCATGATAAATTTTGGCAAGAGAAAACCTCATGTAACACCATGCACCCTAATCCAATTACCCACAGTCTAGTGATACTATTAATTGGCATTATTTTAGTAGTGGTAGTTTTCATTTGTGTTGCAACCTTATTCTCACATGAAAATCTAAGTTCTAAGGTAAGCTTACCATAGATTTCAAGATCATAAATATCATGGTATTCATCCGTGAAACCTGGGTTTTTAAACATTCCACCATAATCTATTTTTCTATTTAATTTTGCTTTGTCTTTCCAAATAGCTGGTCTAGTAGTGGAAGTAGACATGCTTGTACAGTGTGAACTCTCAAGTTCTCAACCCTAAACCCCAAGATTGAAAAATCAAAAAATGATGAAATGTAGGATTTTTGTCTTTCACTTACCCAAAATTTAATTCATGAAAAGATGAATACAAAGACACTAATAGGCACAGACTGGCTGTGTTGGAGCCCATAATCTCCATAGTGCACTACAATAATCTCCCTATGTGTTGATCCTCTCACTTAAAAATAAAATCTCTTAGCATTAGAAAGTTCACTTTTTTTTCTTGGATATTAAAGTGAATGAAACATGTTACCTCCAGACTACATAATTGGTACATTACAATTTTGTACTTCCACTTCAAATTAAATTCGATAGTTGTCCTGCATTTTTGCACATTCTATTTAATTGATCACTTTTTGGCGAGAGGCAGTGTCATTCAAATGTTCCATCTCAAATAAATCCTCAATCTTTGATCTTTGTCAATCTAAAGGTTATCGGGTGATTCCAAAGATGAGTTCGCAAGCCTAACGCTTTGTGCATTTCATTCCAAAATTCAACTACAAGAATCCATCAAACGTTCATCGAACAATTGAGTAATTTATGATATAAACATGTGTTTAAAAGTTGTTTTAAACTTCAAAGTGCACTAGGATACAAAAGTCTCATAGGATTGTACCATGTGTCATCACTTTGTTGCTCACGATCCTAGCCTTTGATAGAAAACCCATTAGAGACATTGAGATGAGTCCATGTGTTCTTATTTTGCAGTTCCACAAGTCACATATAGATCTTGAATCATCTTGTGGACCTGCAAAATCCCTTTAAAAGCATAAAATTAACACCTATCCCCTTTCTATGGTTCCATGATAATTAACTTAAACTTTATAAAACTATTTGTAGACTTGCAGAATCATGCCAAAAGGAAACCACTAAAAAGGAGTCAAAGTGTCAACCCTTCCACAATTTTGTGGGTGTTCTATTCCTTAATAAAATACTTCACATATGTTAGGGTTTTTAAACCCAAATTCACATATAAAACAACATTTTAGAAAAACCCTAGCAAGAGTGACAACATTTTGAATTTTTGCAGCTTAGGACTAGAGCAAAGACTAAGAGCCCTAAAAATGTGAAAATGCAATACTACCAAGAATTTTACAAGTACTACCGAATTGTGGATATTTGGAGACAGTATCATTGATTGTGATTTTAATAAGTAATAACATTAATTCTAATTATTTGTAATTTGAATAGACACTAAACACACAAAATAATTATTTTTTGCAAATGAATAACAAAGAATGACACAACCATTTATTTTATTACAATTAAATTTCAATGTTACATAGATTTTTGAAGATGAGTAGAGCATGCAATCTCTTGTATAAATGACACATGTCACTTTGCATCAGATACAATTGATTCCAAGTTGGTATTTGTGGTCCGGTAGTGGTGTTATGGGATACAAATCATATTCTTAAACAACAGGGCTTGTCGACCATGCTTTGGATTTCAAATGATAGCTCCAAGCCACCAGGATAGCACATAATGACTCTGAAAATCCATAGGGCTTGCCTACCATGCTAGGGAAATGGGAGTTGTGAATATAGAAAATGTACCTATCCTAGTTACCAACTTGAATTATGCAGAAGATAAGGGGTAGTAAATCTACTACCACCCTCTTCAGGTAGCTCCAAGGCACCAGGATAGCACATAATGAGTTTTAAAGTCCATAGTTCCTCTTTGAGGGCCTCTGTCAAAATAAAGCATGACAAATTGATGACTTTTAATGCAAACAAGATTAAAATGCTTATGTGGTTGCACTCTCTATAAAGCACTTCTCTCCATCAAAGCTCCTCATCCTGGTTCAAAATTTGTCTCAAGGGCCAAGTGAACCAGATCAACTTCTTTCCAATTCCATCCATTCTGAACTTAAAGGAAATTGGTCTCTCTTTTACTTCGTAACTACATAACTTGAGGAAGTAAAATTTAGAGTATCTCTAATAATACCACATCATGTTATTCCTTATTATCCTTACAAAATGAAAGCACTTGGGCAATCCCACAATAATGAGTTCCACTTTTTGGCCAAGATGGACATTTATATCATTTTTAACTGGATCTTCGCTTTCTGAGACCTATAGCAGCTAAATCGTTAAGAATTTGAAGATGATGCAAACTAGTGATTATGTCAATTTATGTGTTGATCCTAAAATATTATTTAATTTTTTTTGAAATAAATCGTGAATCTTTCAACATATCCTTTAATAACTAGCTTTTAATAGTAAACAACATTTTTAGAAAGTAACATTTGTCATCCAACATAACTTTTTTTCCAGAAAGGATAAAATTCTAATTTTTAAGAGATACTATAATGAGAAACATACAAGGGATGTTTTGTAAGCATAGTAAAGTGCTAATTGGGTCTTTGGTTAGTGAATACACTAAAACAAGAAAATATATGCTAAGGCCATACTTTATTGTGATTAACAAGTAGATAAATTAAATGTCATTTAAATCCCTAGATAAATTAAGATTTGAGTATATAACATGACTAAAGTAAAGTAATTGAGATAAAAAAATAAATATGTGCTAAAATAGAAGTGAGATGGAATAAGATTTAATATATTGAAATCAATGTATTGTGTAATCTTATAGACATTACATTGTAATAGAATATTCATATATGAGGTCTAAATTGGATATTATATTAAAGAGATACACAAGTTATGCTTGATAACATACACCTATGTCAAAATTATAGGTCCAATAACTTCAAAAATTAATTTAAAAAAATATGTAACAAAAAATTATGATATTCATTTTTTTAATTTGTATATATATTGGTATGTATATGATAAAATATATTGGTATATATATGATATATATATACACTATATATACATATACATACTAAATGTATATGATATATATACATAAGTATATATAATATATATATACATAAATAAATTATTATACAAAAAAAATTATTTAAATATTAAAATAATATTATATATATACATATAGCATATATATATTATATATAATATATATATATATATATATATTATTATATAATATATATAAGTTCCAGGAGGATGTTGAGGAATTGGTGGAAGAGATTGTTATTGTGGTTGTTGAGGATTTTGTTCATGTTCTTGTTGCTCTGGTTGTTAAGGATTTTTAGGAGGGTTTTCAAGAGGGTTTTTCAGGAACATTATCATTTCCTACAAATTAAAAAAATGAATATCATAATTTTTTGTTACATATTTTTTTTAATTAATTTTTGAAGTTATTGGACCTATAATTTTGACATAGGTGTATGTTATCAAGCATAACTTGTGTATATATAAAAATTCATTTTTTTTGGAACAAGGACATCAATACCTAGTGCAAAGGTATTTTTTGAAATTTTTTGATAATGGTTTACTATTTTTCCACCTCTATAGAATGAAGAACTTGATGTTCGATGAAAATATATTTTCAGTAAAAATTGAAAATTGAATACATGATAAAATGAAAACATATCAAAACTATACTTGTTGGAAAGCTCATTTCGAGGACTATGATCTTGTAAATTATCTTGACAGGTTAACTACATTTGAAGGTCTAACTTGAGGTTTGAAACTAGATTTTTTGAAGAAATTTTGAAGCAAAAACCAAAACTATCTTGCTAAGCACCTTCGTTTGAAGGTTTTAATTTTGATTGAAAGGCTTTGTGTAAAAAGGATTTTTGAATGAAGAATATCTTCACTCGAAGGTTATCCTTCGAGCGAAGGACCTTCATTTGAAGCAATTTCTTCAAATGAAGGTGTCCTATTAAATCTTCCCTCCTCCCTCCAAAAACTTCATTGTCCCAAAAGTGGGACTCAGTATTGTGAGATTACCTACAAATCAGAATTTAGAACACTACACTCAAAAGTAAAACCATTTTATGGACTTTTAAGAATAATTTTAGTTGAACTTACCATCCCTATTAATGGGCTATGACATTTACTTGTTAGTCATGTGAGGTATAATTGTTTTTTTGCATTAACCAAGTAGTTCCAACTTTACTTGTGTGAGAACCTCTTACAATGTTATTTTGATTGATACTTGGTTGCATGTAGATTGTACTTGTCACTGGAGAGTACTTCAAGCAGTAAGCACTTGAAAGATATGAAATCTATTATAAATCTTATTTCAATTGATAACTGGATTCATGACATCATGTACAGTACGTTGTGCAGTTTTCAATATCAAGTTATCAAATCAATACATTTCGCTCACTTCGAATCAGAAGAGGAAATTATTTATTATCTTTTAAAGATTTCTCACTGACACATTAAATTAAGAACTTCATGAAAGTACATATGGTGTTAATCTATAGTTTTGTAACCACATTTTCTCCAATGAACAATAATCTCACAAAATTGTAGAAGTCAATAAAAAGAAAACATGTGTCATAATTTCTATCATTTTCACAACTTCCCTCTTCTTTATTAAATTTCACCTTGCTTATTAGCAAAAAGGTTTGCTAAGTGGGGGGAACTATATTAAGCATGGGTTCACTTAAGTGATTTATTTTCAGCACATGTAGAAAAGTATTTCTAGGTGAGCATATGAAATCTATCACAAATCTTATTTCGATTGATAAATGGATTCATGACATCATGTACAATACATTGTGCAGTTTTCAATATCAATCTATTAAATCAATACATTTCATTCGCTTTAGATCAGAAGAGGAAATTATTTCTTATTTTTTAAAGATTTCCCAATGACACATTAAATTAACGTCATGAAAGTACATATGGCATTAATCTGTGGTTCTACAACCACATTTTCTTCAATGAGCAATAATCTCGTGGAATTGTGAAAATCAATGAAAAGAAAACACATGTGTGTCATACTTTTTGCCATTTCACAACTTCCCTCTTCTTTAGTGAATTTTACCTTACAAATTAGTGAAAGAGGTTTGCTAAGGTGGAGGAACTATATAAAGCATGGGTTCACTTAAGTGATTTATTTTTCACCACATGCAAAAAAGAATTTTTAAGTGAGCACTAGGAAATAAAGGGGGTCAAGGAATCTCATGACACAAGGGGGACCTAAGGTTATGACTTAGGGCACTCAAAAAAGGTAATGAAGGTTTATAATGTCAGGGCTAAAAGGGTAAAGTTTTTTAGGTTTTTAATAATGCATGTGAATAAAAGGTCAAACGTCGATCTTTTTAAATCTAACAACTCTAGGGTGATTTTGGAGGTTCAAGTTCTCAAGTCTAGCACTTCACACATTTCATTCTAGAATGCAACTACGACCATCCATTGAATGTTCATCAAATGATGGAAAATTTATCTATGTTAATTTTAATTTTCTATTACAACTTAAGAAAATGGGAATAGATCGAAGAAGTCCATCGAACGCTCATCGAATGGTGAATTATTTTTGTACATTAATTTGAATTTTTGATTTTTGATTTATTTTTATTCGTAAGAGCAACCCAAGGTTGTATGCATTATATTAATCTAAAAAATAATCATGTTTACAAAAGCTAGATACATACAATTAGGGCCTAACTAGGCCCATGCACAAAAAACATTGACCATGGCATTCACACCATGACAAAAATTGTTATAGATGATTAATAATTTAATACACAATAATTTTATACTAAAATAGAAGCAGTTAAACAAAACATTACATCAATACAAAAGAATAATTTGTACAACTCACTTCAGCTTGCAAGATCAGAAGGTAGCGGAAAGAGAGGACATGCATGCGGATCCTCTTTAGCATGCTTTATGAGAAAATGAACTGAATTAAAAAAATTATATGACTCAAAATATAATGATTCACTGATAGCATAACACAAATCATTCAAAGATCTACTAAAATTAAAAGGTTTGTCTCTAACAAGTCCATTGACCATCACATATAGAATTAAGACACTATTGTCAACATTTAGTAGCTTGTCCCTATCATGAAAGTCACTCGGTCCCATCGTGGATAAACTAGACCTAAGATTGTAACTCACCAAAGCTTTAGACAGAGCAGAAAATGAGAAGACGAAAGGATTGGAGATAACTCCCAGCGAGGAACTTGACCAATTCTATACACCAAAGAATATCCATTAGATTTGAAACAAATAAAGAAGCAACCTCAGATGGGAGAGTTGAAGGATTATTATGAAGCTAGCTCTGCCAATCACTGTTGTAACAACCAACTCCACTTGATCACGTTGATATAAGAAAACATGATATAGCTTCTCCCCTAAGAAACGTAAATTATATCACTTCCTAGTGGAAAAAAGGGATAAACACTCTGAACTGGGACCCCTTGTTAAGCCAAAAGAATAGAATTATAGAATTAGGTAAAAAGAACAAAATGTTTGAAGCAAGCAAAAAGAACTAGAACATAAGCAGGCAAAAAGAAGGGATGACCATAAAAAATATAGCTGAAAACTAAATAATGAAGACATCAATACTTGGCAGCAACACATGCGAGAGCCATTGCAAATGTTAGTTGCACTAACATCTGGCTTCAAGTAGAGTACTTTGAAGCATTGAAAAGATAGAGAATTAAATGGATTGTTGTACCTTAAGCATTACCAATATCCACTAACAAGTCACAATAAATTTCACTCGCTTTTGATCATAACTTATAAATATGTTGACACATGTATCCATTCTAGAGACTTTATGTAGGAATTTGTGCATGTGTGGAAAATTTGTCTTGGAATAGAAGTATAGCATTTGATATTTTTTCCATCCACACTATTTTTTATTCGCATACAAGTTTAATTCTAATAACATAAGAGAATTATTGAATTGTTACAATAAAATAACATAGAATAAAGATGTAATAATATAAAACTAATATTAATAGAAATAATATAAATATACATGTCAACATTTATATCTTTGATAATGTAGCATGTATAAAGGTGCTTATAAAATGTATATAAGAAAGTTACTGAGTAACAGAATCCTGCTAATAGTAAAAGGTAATATTCACATAAATTTATCAAATTATGATAATTTTTTTCACATACATTTATCAAAATTATGACAAAACTTCATTCCTCATAAAATCATATCCCACGGTGACCAACTGATGATTTCCCACTAAAGTGACATTGAGAAAATTTGGCACAAAAGGATTCTAGGTTATAGTGGCTCCTTCATTTAAGAAGCGTGGAATATCCCTTGGTGTAGGGATTCCCACTCCAATGTGCACAATAACCAAAACATCCCCTAGGCCTCCTAGATAATCATGTTGAATCATCAAACTCACCAGGAATGACACATCAACCTGCAGAACTCCAATGTCTAGTAAAGAAGCCACGAACCACGAAGAAATATCGGTGTTCACCCAATATATATTTGTAGCTTCTAAAATTTGAAGGCCAACACCATCTTGATAAAGACTACAGTCCATCTGTTGTGTAACCTGAAAATCTGTGTAAGTCTTTGGCTAGTAATTGCTCCTAGGAAGGCTAATTGTCATCGAGGACTAATCAAGATAAATTGGTGTATTAAATTCCATAATGATTTTTGAACCAAATCTTTAATCAAAATTATGATGAACTTTATCAATAACGCTAGTCAAATTATAGAAAATTTTGGACCTTGGTTTTGCATCCCACTATGGTGAAGCACAAGTCAATAGTTAAAACATTTAATACAAAAGATATTGCATAATCTTATCAAGGATCTTCATCTTGTTATCTTACCTTGATTTACATGTTTTATATTTAATTTTATCAAAGAATAATTAAATTTAATTGACAGGTGAGCCAAATTGCCAATTGTTGCATTCACACTTCGTCAACACATGGGAGAACCATTGCAAGTGTTGTTTGGATTGACATTTGGCTTCAGGAAAGTACTTCGAAGCATTAAAAAGATAGAGAATTAAATGGTCTGTCGTACCTTAATCATTAGCAATATCCACTAACAATGCACAATAAATTTTGCTCATTTTTTATCATAACTTATAAATATGTTGACACTTGTCTTCATTCCAAAGACTTTATGTAGGAATTTGGGTGTGTGGAAAATTCATCCCAGTATAGCATCTAATATTTTTTCCACCCACGATATGATTTTTATTCGCATACCAATTTAATTTGCCATGAAAATATTTCATTGGTTTGAATACAAGTTTAATTCACCAACAAAAATATTTTATTGGTTTGAAAACAACTTTAATTTTCCAACAGAAAATATTTTATTGGTTTGAGTACAGGTTTAATTCGCCAACGTAAATATTTTATTGGTTTCAAAACAAGTTTAATTTTGCCAACAAAAATATTTTATTGGTTTGAAAACAAGTTTAATTCACCACCAAAAAAAATTATTCGTTTGAAAATAGATTTTTTTTTTAATGAAAATATTTTATTGGTTTGAAAACAGGTTTAATTCACCAATGAAAATATTTTATTGGTTTCAATAAAATTATAATTTTCCAATATTTTCTAAAAACTTCTAGTGATTACAAAAGATTTGCTAATTGAATTTATATTTTTCTCTAAAAAAAAAAAAAATTGCTAATAAAATTAATATATTTTTTAGGAATTATACAAGATCCGTCGGGCTTTTACACCTTTTCCCAGGGGGTTCTTAAAGTTATCCCTTCTAAAATATCAAAGATCTTGAAAGGAATACTTCTAAAATATTCTTGTTCTTGCATTGTTTTATTTCTCTTTTTCAATTGAAAGTGTAGGTAATATTTAATACGAGTGTGTGTTTGATTGCATTTCTCATGTTTTTCTATAGAATTCACCTTAATACACAAACACCAAAGGTAATTTCAAAATAAAACTTATAAGGAGAGTTGTTTGCAAGATGCATCATTTTCTTTAAAGGAGGATTAGGATTTGTAGGAATTAAAAAATTGGAATGATTGGATTATATTTGGATAATATTGTCCATATGACTTTTATCTTGGGGTCCTCACATTTTGGTGTATTTTTATTCACTTTATAATTTATGCTCAAAACTTTTATAATTGGAAGTGTATGTGAAAATAAGTTTAGGTGCCTATACAAACTAGTATATAATTGGATAAAAGTTTAGAAATAGTGGAAAATGGCCCTAGAACACCACTATAAGAGTGATTGTTAAAATTCCAGTGCATAAATAAAAGGTGGGGATCACAAAGTGGGTGATTTTTCAACAATCACAAAGTGGAGATATCAAAGTATATACTTTAAGATGCAACTATATACCTGAGATGCATGATCATTTCAGAGTTGTTTGCAAGATGTATCATTCTCTTCAAACTTTAATGTCAAAGGGATTTAGGATTTGATTGTTTAATGTAAGTTTAGGGAAAAGGAGGACTAGGATTTTTAAGACTTAAAAATTAGAATGAATTGGATAATTTTGTGTTGGAAAAATGTGTTTCAACCTCGCAATTACATAAGTTACTATTGATACATAAGATATTGTTCATCATTATGTCTCATATCTGACAGTCGATATTTTGTTGGCTTGACTTGCCCTAGAAGACAACCCTATTTTATGAGGTAATTGTATTGTGACTGTGGATTGTGATGTATTCTAAGAGTCTGATAATGGATGTGTTACTTCTGGATCTCTAGTTTGTGATACTCCTATGAGAAGCTTTCTCTGCAAGTATATTGCAATCTTTATGATTTCTAAATAATATATTGGGTGGATTTTGAAGTGGGGTTTTTCTCCCGAAGGTTTTTCCCCACGTAAATCATTGTGTTGTGGTATGCATGATATTTGTGTTTATTTTTGTTTAAGTTTCTATAACTGCTAAAGATTTGTAAAATTATTGCATTATTCTCCTCTCAAGATTAGTATAGGAAGTTGTTCCACTACCTTAGCTTCCTTACAAGTGGTATCAGATCCTAATCAACTTTGGTTTTAGTTGTGGGTTGTTGGTTTTTTTGAACTAATCCAGATTTGAGTGGGAGCTTGTGTAGAAGGCACTTTGTGATCTTGTATAAATTTTCAAATGGAAAGTTTATCAAGGAGAATAGAGGTGGATAAATTTTTTGGAAATAATTTTGAAATGTGGAAGTTGAAAATGGAGGATCTATTGATAGATTGAGATTTGTGGGATGCTTTTGATGAGAATGTTTCAAGGCCTGCAGATCCTACTCAGGTTACTTAATATGATGTTATGGACCATAAAGCCAAGGGTCTAATCAGATTGTGGTTGGTAGACTTTGTTTTAATCAATGTCCATGAAGAGACCTCTACATAGAAATTATGGAAGAGGCTTGGTGAGATGTATCAAGCCAAATATTTAGTGAATAAGATTTTCTTGAAGAAGAAATTGTATTCCTTGAGAATTGAATAGGGTGATCAAATTACAGACCACCTGGAAGCATTCAATATGTTGGTGGCTCAATTGGCATCGATTGGTGTCAAAATGGATGAGGAGGAGAAATATCAGATCTTGCTTTGTTCTTTACCTAATTTGTGGGATTTTCTTGTTATGGCTATTAGGAGTACTTTGGTTATATTGAAGACTGAAGATGTGGTGGGTTCTATGCTTTTTGAAGAGATGAGGAGGAAGGTATCCATCAGTTCCAAGGAGGCCGTAAATTTTCATGGAAGACCTAAGGAATTTAAGGCAAGAAGAATGAGAAGCATGATAAATCCAAGTCCAAGGGGAGATCCAAATCTCCCAGAAAGTCCAAAGTTATTTGCTCAAATTGTGGAAGTCTGGACATATTTGTAAGGTCTACAAAGAAGAAAAGAAGAAGAAAAAGAAGAGATTTAATTTTGATTCTTAGTCTAAGAAGGAAGATGGTGGTGCATTCATTACAACGTTGGCAACTCATGCAGGTAATGATGCATGGTTAATTGACTCAGGTGCATCTTTCCATATGACCTCTAATAGAGATTTGTTTTCTAAATATGAATAATTTGATGGAGGTAAGGTGTACTTGGGTGATGATTCTTATTTAAATATTGTTGGTCATAGTAAATTTAAAATCAGGTTTCCTGATGGTATAATAAAAAGGATTAATGGTGTGTTTCACATCCCTACATTAGCACAAAATTTTTTATCTATGAGAAAACTAATAGATGTAGGTGTGCAGGTAGTATTTTCTGATACAAGATGCAAGATGGTTAGAGATGCTATGGTGATTGCTAGAGATGTCAGATATGGCACATTGTATAAACTTGATGCATGCACTATTTGAGTGCAATTGTACTTTTGTTAAAATCAAGTCTATAGAAGAGGTGATGGTTTCATCTTCAACATATGGTCATGGCAAGGGTGCTCCTTCTTCTGAATCAAAGTTACCTACAAAGAAAACTATGTTATGGCACCAGAGAATTGGCCACATTGGAGAAAAGGGTCTAAGGACCTTGAAAAATAAAAGCCTTGTTGAAGGTTTGTCTGATTGTAATCTTGAATTTGATTTATGTGAGCATTAAATTTATGGAAAAAAAACCACGTTCATTTTTACTCGATTTCTCATAAATCTTGTTGTGTATTGGATATTATTCATTCTGATGAGTTTGGTCATGTAGATGTTCCTTCAATTGGAAAATCCACATATTATGTTTCATTTATTGATGATTATAGTAGAAGGACATGGGTATATTTTCTAAAGAGTAAATCTGAAGTTTTCAATCATTTTAAAGAATTTAAAGCAATGGTTGAGTTGCAAACTGGAAAGAAAATAAAATGTTTGAGGACTGATAATTTGGTAGTAAATTTTTCTCTAATGATTTTGATAGATTATGTAAAGATTGTAGTATTCATAGCTAGAAGACAACTTGTATTCTCCACAACAGAATGGAGTTGTAGAAAGAATGAATAGGGCACTGATGGAGAAGGCTAGGAGTGTGTTGAGTGGTGTTGGTCTAAAAAAAAGGTTTTTGGTTGAAGCTATTGCCACTGCTTGTTACCTGATTAACAAATCTCCTACATTAGCTCTTGTTGATAAGACGCCTATAGAGGCATGTTCAGGTCACAAGCTTTCATTAAGACATCTTAGAGTTTTTGGTTGTGAAGCATATGCACATGTGCCAAAGGAGAAGCAAACAAAGTTGGAGAACAAGGTTGTGAAATGTATCTTCATCGAATATAGTTATGGTGTGAAAGGATACAAGCTTTAGGATCCTATTGCATAGAAGGTAATACATAGTAGAAGTGTTATTTTTAGAGAAACTAAGCCTTCTACTATTACATTGCAGCCAAAACAAAGTAAACAGGAAGATGTGATTCAATTTCCTTCTACGTCTAAGAAATTTGAATTGAGACCCATGGATAGACAAGAAGTTGAGGAGAGCTCATCTAGCTCTAAATCTTCAGAAGATGAGGAAGACCCTCCAACTCAGCTTGCTCATAGGTCTACAAGGCATAAACAACTACCTAAAAGGTATTCACCTAATGATTGGAGATGTATTTTTGCTTTGAATACTAACATGGATGAACCCAAATTAGTAGAAGTGGCATTAGGTATGAATGATGCAGAATCTTGGAAGATTTCTATGGATGAAGAAATGATAGCTTTGAAAAAGAATGATACATGGGATCTTGTACTATTTCCTGAAGGACAAAAACCTATCAGCTGCAAATGGGTGTTAAAAAAAAAGATTGGTTTAGATGGAGGTATTGAGAGTACAAAGCAAGGTTGGTTGCAAAAGGTTACACTCAAGTTGAGAGTGTTGATTATGGTGAGATATTTTCTCCTGTTGTAAAAATGATATCCATTAGATTTATGCTTTCTATTGCTACTGCTTATGATTTAGAGGTTGAGAAAATGGATGTGAAAACTGTTTTCCTTCATGGTGACTTGGACCTAAGGATATTTATATGACACGACCAGAGTAGTACATGGCGAAAGGTAAAAGCAAATTGGCTTGCAAATTGAATAAATCTTTGTACAGCCTAAAATAGAGTCTTAGGATGTGGTACCAAAAATTGAATACATATGTGTGTTGAATTTGGGACTTGAGCATTCTAAATCAGATCATTGTGTTTATTATAAAATTGATGGTGATCATTTCCTATTTATTGCATTATATGTTGATGCTATGTTATTTATTGGTAAAGGGAAAAGTATGATTTCAAACTGAAATCTCAACTTGCTGCTAAATTTGAAATGAAAGATCTTGGTGCAACTAAACAAATTCTTGGGATGGAAATTAGAAGAGATGGAGTGAACAAAAATTATGGCTTGGCCAAAGTAAGTATGTCAATTCAATTTTACAGAGGTTTGATATGTAGGATTGTAGACCATTGTGTGTTCCTATTTCAGTTGGAACAAAGTTATCAATTTTAGATTGTCCAACATCCTCATCAGAGATGGAAGACATGAGCAAAGTTCCTTACCCGAGCGCAATTGTAAATTTGATGTATGTTATGGTTTGTACAAGACTAGACATTCCCAAGCAGTGGGAGTTCTTTCTAGATATATGTCTAATCTTGGTAGAGTTCGTTGGGATATAGTCAAAAGAGTCTTCAAATATTTTTGCGGTACCTCAGATTATTCATTGTGTTATCATAGTAATATGACTCATGAAGACAAGATTTCCCTTGATATTCATGGTTAGGTGGATTTAAATTGGGCAGGTGATGTTGATAGAAAATTATCCTCCAATGCTTATGTGTTTACTTTATTTGGTAGTGTGATTAGTTGGATGAGTAAGCAATTGGTTGTGGTTGCTTTGTCCACTATTGAAGTAGAGTATATGGCAGCTACTCATGCTTGTAAAGAAGCCATTTGACTTAAGAGACTGTGTTTAGATATTGCAATAAAACAAGGTGTAGTGATAATTTATTGTGATAGTTAAAGTGTGATATGTCTAGCCAAGAACTCGACATTTCATGCCAGGACCAAGCACATTGATGTACAATATCATTTTTTTAGAGATATGATCGAAGATGAAAAAGTAAAGTTGGTTATTGTAGAGACTTTGATGAATGTTGTTGATTCTTTAACTAATCCTGTGAGGACATAGAAGTTTAGATGGTGTTCAAAGACTATGGGCCTTTAGACCCTTAGAAATTAAGAGATGATGTTTATGCACCCTCTCGTTGCTTTTGCAAGGTTTTCGACAAGTGGGAGATTTGTTGGGAAAATGTGTCTCAACCTTGCAATTACATAAATTATTGTTGATACATAAGGTATTGTTCATCATTATGTCTCATATCTAACAACCAATATTTTTGTTGGCTTGAATTTCCATAGAAGGCAACCCTATTTTATGAGAGCATTATATTACGGTTGTGGATTGTGATGTATTGTGAGAGTCTGATAGCAGCTATATGTTACCTCTGGATCACTGGTTGGTGATACTCCTGTGAGAAGTTTGCTCTACAAGTATATTGTAATCTTTGTGATTTTTGAATAATATATTGGGCAGCTTTTGGAGTGTGGGGTTTTTGTCCTGTAAAGGTTTTCTGCACGTGAATCACTGTGGTATGGTATGCATGATATTTGTGTTTGTTTCTGTTTAAGTTTCTGTATCTGTTAAAGATCTGTAAAAATTTTACATTATTCTCATCTCAAGATTAGTGTAGGAAGTTGTTCTACTACCTTAGCTTCCTTACATTTTGGACACTAGTGTCCATATGAATTTTATCTTGGGGTCTTTGAATTTTGATGCATTTTTGTCCACTTTTTGAATTTATGCCAAAAAAATTAGAATATGAAGTATAAGTGAAAATAGTTTTAGGGGTTATACAAACCAATGTATACTTGGATAAAATTCTACAAGTAATAGAAAATGGCCTCAAATCATGGATACAAGAGTGATTATTAAAATTGATGCATAAATACAAGATGGAGAACGTAGGGAGTGATTTTTTTATTGTCACAAATTGATGATCTCAAAGTATATATACATTGAGATACATGATAATTTCAAATTTTTTTGTGTGATGTATCATTCTCTTGAAATGAGGAGTTTTTGGCCTTAATCAAAGGGCTTTAGGATTTTACTGACTAATGTAAGATTGGGGAAAATAAGGATTAGGTTTTCTAGGACCTAAAAATTGGAACGAATAGGATTAAATTTGGACATTAGTGTCCATGTGAATTTTATCTCAAGGTCTCGGAGTTTTGATGTATAGAATTAGATAGAAGTTTGAAATAATAGAAAATGGCCCTAGAACACCACTACAAGAGTTATTATTAAAATGAGTGCATAACCATAAGGTGGAGATCTTAGAGTAGTGATTTTTGGATTGTCACAAAGTGGAGAAAATAAAATATATACTTTGAGATACAATTATATAATTTGAGATACATGATCATTTTAAGATTCACATGCACATCAAAGCAATCAAAAAATGTAATGGTGGGATTTGCATACCCATGCCATTTTTGAATTAGTTTTGTGCCTATTTTGTACAAATGTCTTGATACATGTAAATAGTGACAAACGATAAAAACTTGTGTGAAGTTGGGATCATTCCTCGATAACTTTTCTCTTTTTACACACATATCCCTAGACCTTATCCATTTACACGCACAAACACCTATACATTCACTCGATATGCTTACTTATTACACTTATATTTGGACTTTCCTGAGCCATTTGGCTATTTACCGTGTAGATTTGACCATTAGCCCATTTTGGAGAAGTTTGTTGTGACAAATTTGTGCCCTTTCATTTTAAATATCAAAATTTAATTTGTGGATTAATCCCATTCACCCTCCTACCTTCAGTTGACCAAACACAAATTTGGCACAATTTGTGCCATGTGTTAGTATTTAAAGACATTTAGTGTACTTATACTAATCATATCCTAAGCATCAAAGAATCAAGGAATCAATTCACATTTGCACACTTCAATTGGCACTCTAAAAGGAGTTTAGCATCAAACATTCCAAGAGCATTTACATCATTGAAGTTTTTTCTTTACCATTATTAATTTTCAAGGGTTGATTTGGGACAACTTGCCTCCCTATAACAAATTAACAATCCTCAAGGTATTTTAAAATATTGCCAAGTCCCTAGATATTCAAAAAGAGTAGAGTGGATTGTCATACATTAGGTGAAGTTGCAAACTAGAATACCATTGATTTGCAAGACAAGTCAAGACCCAAAGTATATATTTATGACTATAACTTCATCCCAAATCTATGAACTTGTCCTTTCATAGAGAAAATATCTAGAGTAGCCTAAGGCACTTCACTAATAAATAGGTATTGTTTCTAAATTGGACATCATATGGATTCAAAAATCTTCTTTATTTGGCACTCACTTTTTGGTTAATAGACAAGTACCTCTATTATCACATTTACTTTTCCAAGAAACAAGTGCAAGCTTGTCAAAATTTTATAATTAATTATCTTAGGTTGATTGTGCTTATTCAATTTCCTTTATTTAATTAGCTTAAGTTGACCCCAAAAGGAAATTTACATACCCATGATGACATTTTCCATTTAATTTGTACCCATTTTGAGGAAATATTTTGATACATGTACATATTAACAAATTTGGTGCAATCTTGTGTAGATTTGGGTTCATTGCTCTAACCATTTTCTATCCCTATACACATATATTCCCACACACTTAGCCCCCACCTTATCCTTACACACACATACTCTAATACATTCACATAATCCTCACATTTCTTAAATTTATCCATACACTTATCAAGATATAGTCGCTAGCAACCTAGATTTGACCATTTGCCCACTTAGGGCATTTCCATGGTCATGGACTTGACCCTTGCCTTTCTTAAATTCAAATTCAAATTTTGGTCTACTAACCCCCTTTAGTTTTCTATTTTGAGCTAACTAAGTACACATTTTGCAAAAATTGATGCTATACATGCTAGCATTTAAAGTTATTCTTCAACATTCATTTTAAAACATCTTTAATCTCAAGCATTCTTTCTCATTCAAGTGAATTAAAGGAGTAATAATAGCAAAACATTTAGATTTAGTGCACTAAAAGGACTAACAAATATGCAAAAATCATTCTAGGGCCCTTATCTACTATCCTTGAGCTTTTTCAAATGTTTTTAGGTGTTAAACTTAGGAGAATGTGTCACCTTGCAACTTAACAAAAATCCTTTCCAAGTATTTGTAAATTCATTTAGTCATTAGATATTAAAGAAGCATAAGTGCACATTGCATAGAGTCAAATCCAAATATAGAAGATGAATTCACAATTGTCAACATGTTCTTAGATAAAACACAAAATCAACATTGATTCCAAAATATTTCACAAATAAAAAAATCTTACTTTCAAATTACAAGATTACACAAATTATCCATTGATTTTAGCACTAAATAATATTAACCTTCTAATTTACTTTCCTAAAACATGCTAAAGCAAGCTTTCAAAAGACGTGTCAAATTGGCAACATCAAATGTACACTTGGCAATCCTTGGTGGCAAAGCTTAAATTTGATGGCCGTATGACTGTACATTTAGAGATTTTTGCCGTAAAATACAATCAAAATTTTAAGAAGATTGTATCAGATGAAAGGATAGATTTTGGATAGACTGTCAAAATTTATATAGAATTATATGATATATATATTTGATTTTTATATAATTTTACTTACACTAAGGTATATCATAATGTTTTAAGGGAACCTTTGAATAGATAACCGTCATCTAAAAATTTGTTGATAGGCAAGGTCGACTATCAAATTTAAGCCCTGCTTGGTGGTTGTTTATAGTCTTGAGTAACTTTAAATGTTTGCGGACCCTCCTATTGTAAAGAAAAAAACACTTTAAATGTTCACTTTAAAATGTCATAAAAAAGTGAATTCTCAAGTGCTACTCAAAATTTACTTAGAAACAGTAATGACATTTGCATCATGTATTAAGTACTTTTCATAATTTTTTTAATAGTTAGTTTTATTTATATATTATTTGGTTTAACAATTAAATGATTAAAGTGATTTTATAATATAATATTTATATAACTATTAATAATATATTATTAGTATTAATTATTATAATTTTAATTAAATAAAATTATTAATTAATATATTATTATTTATTATATAATATATAATAAATAAATATATTTATAATAAATATTATAGTAGGGTTCAATTATTTTAGTAATATATTATGTATTATATAATAATATATTATATATTATATAGTATAATAATCTATTATATATTACTATATAATAATAATAAAATATTATAAATAATATTAATATTATTAATAATTATTATTTAAATAACTAATATATATTTTAAAATATTATTAATATAACAAGTGACGCATGGCATCGAGTTCTTGCGATGTGGAGCATGTTGGTTTAGAGCATAAAGTGGATAAAAAACTAGTAGTTAATTATCAATGCGAGCTTGTGCCATCACGCTGGTTGTGATGTTTGGCTTTATCAGGTATTAAGGATATTTCTGGCTTTGGTGCAGTATAAATGTGGTTGAACGTGTAGTCCAAAGGCAAAGGAAAATAAGTTGATTAGATTGTTCAAATTCTGTAACAGTTACTTGTACGTTCCTCAACCAAACTAGTCACAAGTAAATCTTGAGATACTAAGTTTTTGATGCCAAAATAAGAAAGGATAGAAAGACTAATGAGCAATTTGCATAAATAAGACGTTTAAAATCAAAGATGAACAAAGTTGCTTGAAAGAATTTTATTCTAAAGTGTGAAAAAATATGATCAAATACTTACAGAGGTATAAAGTAGCTTGCAGTTGCCATTTATCGTAAGCCTATATTATGGAAAGAAAATGACATATTTTTTTTTTGTCTCCAACATTATGTTGCCACAATTTGAACTCTATAAGATGCATAGAATGATAAGTTTGGAAAACATAGAGTAATGATCATCATCTCAAAATATATTGATTGTATAACCTGATTTAGTCTCTCAAAGCACTGATCACTGTAGAAGAATCCTATAAAATACAAAAAAAAATGCATTTGATATGCTATCCTGAGCTTTCTACAAGGAAAGAAGAATGGCATCTAATCAGATATTGGCACAATTTTTGATTCATTGTTAACTTTATGATTGTCAAATTTTAGCCTCCATTCGAGCTTTTGGTACAGCTAACATGATTATCTTATCTTATAGATTGGCCTCTGAAGACTCACTTTGAATCATCATTCCTTCTAGCCATGTATCAGGCACATGAATATGATTATGAAATCAAAATATTGTGTACATAAACTAATTGTAAATCATATCTATACATCTCAACCATCAATTCCAATGTGTACATTGGGTTAAAACTATCTGTCACAAATTTGAAGATGCGGTCAAGATAAGCATGGAAAGTTGCAGTCAGAAGAGTTTCAAAGCAAAAAAAACATAGGAAATCTCGGAAGCCTTATTTTCAAAAATTGAGTAACTTAAAGAATTGAAGCATTCTTAAATCTAAAACTTAAGGAAAACCAAAAAGAAACATATGTAATCCCTTTCAATTGTCAAGACTACCTGAAATAGTCATAAGTTTTTTGAAAACTGTCAACTATTCAAGAACAATATTCTATTAAAAAATGAACTATACTACAAAGAACACGTATCATAAAATCGCATCATCAAAACAATGGTGTTATCTTGTATTAGTGTGCTTAACAAAGGTTTCATGATGAGATACATGTGTGATTCTTTGAGCAGATAGGACTGGGTTAGCAGTCAATAAAGGAATAAGTTTCAGGTCTCTCACTCAGTAATGTAGAATGTTGTAGGTACAAAAGTCAGTTTAGCATATCAGAATGTGATTCCGAACAATCCTTTATATTGAAAGCTGTTAGTTGTATTCAATTTTTTTACAACTTATTCTAGTGGCTGCAGAGTAACAAATTCTTATGTCAAGATGTTGTAAGACGCATTAGAGTGATGATAGTTTATTCTTGGACAATTTTAATCTGATATTGTGTCTATTAGGGATATGTTCGTCGAATAGACCGTACAAAGATGGCATTCAAAGCATTCCTGCTCTTAGTTTTGGTGGTGCCTGTTGTCATGACTGCCACACCAAGGAGGCCCATAGACATTCCATTTCAAAAGAACTACATTCCCACATGGGTTGTTGATCATATAAAGTACATTGATGGTGGGAAGCAAGCCACACTTTCTTTGGACAAAGCATTTAATGATGAGGTATCAACATTAAGCTTACATAACTGGTATTGGAAAGCTAAGAATCTGATGACCTTGTAACAAAAGCATTGTTGGAATATACAAAGAGACTTTTGAACTGGGTAAGGTTATTTTGGCAAGCTTGAGGAGGTATCAACATTTGTAGTGACACATTTTATGCATGGAAGAATAGATTGTTCATGTAACAACCCTAGTGCTCTACTTGGTAAAATTTTAAGGTTTTCACCTCAAGTGAATGATCTATGATGCCACAACATAGCAATAAATTTTTTCTTTTCCATAATGTAAATTACATGTATATTTGAAATAAACACTGTTCCAAACTTCTATTGCATTTAATTGTAATTTTTATAAATATTTCCATAACATAGATTTCATATTGAATAAACTCAAGTTTATTATTCATGATTATAACCTTCCATATAAATGGGTACAAGATACATACATAGCTCTTTTGAGCTTCATTTGATAATAGATATACAAAATGGTCACGATGTCGCCGCATTATTGCATACACTTTAGATGTCTCCATTCCCTAGTGCATACACTCTAGTTGTCCCCAACAATGGCACAAGCATCCACAAACCCCAACCACCAACTGATGAGGAGAAGCATCACTCAAGCGCTTTTTTGCGAACCACAAACTCAAACGTGGTCCCCCACACATCTACCACATATGGTAAGATGGCCCTACCCTTTGACGAAGAGATTGGTTGGTAAAACCCCATAAAAAAAGCCTATCTGAGCTTAGTGTTGTGTCCTACATAACTAGAACTTGTCGACACCACAATCCTGAACTAGCATGCATAAAAGGAACACAGTGAACTAACAATGCAATTAGTGGAAAATTACACTAGTTTGGTCAAAGTATTCACCCCGTAATTTGAGTGATAGTCATCCTATTCACATACACTACCATAGATTGGTTTGGATTATAACCATTCATATACTATCCTTAGGTAATTTCCATCCGTAGGTAATCATTAACCTCAAAAATAACCTATTCCCCTTTTTCTAAAACATAATGTATTATCTACCAATAAAGTTTAAGCATAAGTTACCCCCCATTCAATGGATATTCTAATCCTTACGTATAACATACAAGCTTTTCTAGTCTACACATTAACTTTGCATAAACAACTTACAAGTTATTCCCTTCAATGGACAACATAGTCCCAATAATAACTTTATAATCTAAGGTATAGCTACATAAGCTTCATATTATCATAGAATAAATATTCATAATTAATTGACTCAAATCAGGAATATATCCCGACAATAAGTGATTCTCACCAAGGGTATAATCTCTTTAGTAAATGACCTCAATTAAAAAGTAATCATATTGGTAAATGATTCTATTGAAGAGTGTAATCTCCTTAGTAAAAAGGGTTATTCAAAGAGTAGAATCTTGTCAACCATATGACTTCACATTAAGAGTATAAAGCAACCAAATAGGAATCAACTCTAACCCAATAGGTAATCCCACCTATGGCTCCAAACAAATAGTATTTCATAAACTCAAGTGATCTACTTAACCACATAGGTGAGTCTCAACCTTGGTATACCATAATCCCAAATATAATCTATAATAAAAAATCAATCTGATTGTGTAGGTAAAATCTAACCCTATGTGCTTTAAACAAATCTCAATGACATAACCCATCCAAGTAGGTTGTTTTCAACCTCTTGGTTTGAATAGGTGATCAAGTAAATATTCCAACCTAACAGTTAATTCTTAACCTAGGGTTTCATCATTAATCAAATATAATTCTCGACTCAAATAGGTTACTCTCAACCCGGGGTTTCATTTAGTAACTTAAAATAATGATCAAGTGATCATACAAGTATAGATTAGCAATATGGCGTCTCATCCTATCATATCTTTCATACTATCACTATTAATGTATTGCTAAACCTTATCATTCCTAAGGTTTCCTAGCATTATAAGCTAATGGTGTCAAGTCACTTCATGAAATTGATACATTCCACATTATACATGTGGTGTAAACTATCAATACATAGAAACATCATCTGAGTTCCCATATAGGGTATATAGGAGTATTAAATCACTCTCTCAGTTATTCATGCCTCATCAAATCTAGTATATAATACTATGGATAAACAATCACTCCTTGCTATGAAGTATGTAAAACACTCATAATGAAATCATAACATTCATGATTCTTTTCCTTTCCAATTTAAGCAAATAGATCTTTACTCTATTTAAGCAATCTAATGCAATTTCCAATCAAATCAATCAAGGCTTTCAATCTTTCACAAAATAGTTAAAACATAAAGAGAGTAGAAATTTATGCTTGTGAATCATTTTAATCCAATTGAATCACTGGATATCAAGCTTGGCTCTCTCTTAAAATCAAATTAGCAACAAATCCCTCTCAATTTCTCTCACTAAAGTTTCTTCACTATAACTATCAACAAAATAAGAATCTCTTAACAAAAATGCAACAGATTGGAGTAGTGTAATGATGTGTAGAAGAAGTGTATGCAAATGAGGTGAGGGTGCCTCTTATTTATACCCAAAAAATAACATCTATAGGCTACAAACAAGGCTTATGATATGGCACTTCTCAACCTATTACCATCGACTCAACTTAATATTAAAAAGGTGGCAGATTTCTATCTCAATAGTCACTCAAACAAGAGAATAGATCAACTCAATGCTTGCCAACACCAATTTGATTGGTTCATAAAGCACATGCTTCAATCTAGAATTCGACTTATAGGCTAAATAGACTTCTAAAAGAAACACAAAATTCATAATATGGTGCCAACTATTCATCATGTTTCCTATTTACAAGCTTGATGTTAAAACAAAGGAATAAGTCAAACTTTATCTGGCTGCATTTCACATAGGCAACTTGGTCCAAGCCAAAGCATTTGACACCTCTTAATGCGTCGACCTCCTCCATTATAAACTATTTTATGCTTGACTCAACACATTACATAATAGAGTGTGCATCACTTTATCATAGTGTTAATGAACTTTACACAATAGATTCAAACTTTGTATTTCCATCGCCTATTATCAATAATGATAAATGTGGTTTAATACTTAGCATTGTGCCATTACATGTAGCGCTATTTCTACAAAATATATGTTGTGTGTGATACTTTGTCTTGGTTGCACACATTAATATCTTTACCTTGTTTGCAAAGTTCATAAGTGTTGGCTTTAAACTCACCCTCCCATATAAATTTGCACGCCATGCATTTTGCATTATAATGAGCAGCCATATTATCATTATGTGTTAGCTTACTATACTTTTTGGTTCGATTTCTCACAAATGCGCTATGAATACTTTGTGTTGTCTTATATATATATATATATATATATATATATATATATATATATATATATATACATTGTACCATGTATATACATATATTATATTCTCATTAATCCACTAAACACATCATTCGATATTCAGATGTATATATCCACATTATCATTCTTATAAACAATATGCATGTGTATATATCTATATACACATATACACTTATATAAATATAACATTGTGCTCATATGGATATTCCATCATGTCACACATATGTATATATCCATATGTGTGTATATTTGTATATATGCATATACGTTTATTCATACACATCATGTTACTATTTCATATCAACATAAATACATCCATATCCTCGTTGACAAGTACATACTTTAAGTGTATATACATGTACACATATATAATTGATTCCTCGTGCATGTATGCTCATAAGTATTTCTACTCATATATATGTGTAAGTGCAATTATGCTCTCATGCACAAGCCATTATATATATACATATCTACATGTATACTTTTAATGTACATACGAATTGACGTAAAGACAACTATTCACAAAGCCAAAAGACTCAAAGATTCAATCACAATAACTTGATCAAACAATCAAAGTATTAAAGACATTGCTCAAGCATTTATCACGAACCATGAATGCTCCTAACATAAATCATGATCCTATCTAATGCAAACACAACAATATCTAAAGGATGACTTACCAATATCCTTCAACTATGACTTGACTCAACTATTCTTAGAAGTGAGTGTGTGTTTGAAAGCTCAGTAACATTTCATTAGGGGTTACTTGACCAATCATGTCTCTTGAGTGATACTTCCCCTCGCTTTCAAAGGATTGAATCTATCCCTATGTTGCCTCACCACGTAACTCTAAAGGACGATGCAAACACAACAGAAGCGTAACAATTTTTTTTTTAAGTGTAATTAATAACAAGTAAAGTGAACTACACTTAACGCATATATCCTTTATGGTACATGACAATGCTTACATTCGAATCCCATAATATATAAAAGTAAACTAATCCATAGCATATAAATAATACTCATGAAATAAATAGCATACATCCAAAGCATTAAAATCATCACATAAGATACAAAGTACATTAATGAATCATTCATAGATTGTATTTATTCAATATAGCAGTTACAAAGCTCATTTCCAAAATGAGGAAGATCATACAATAATGTTATAATTACATTGATACAAGAATCCTCCTTGAATACAAATGGGGAGTAGTACATATACAAAGTATCCAATTAATACAAAAGAACATGAGAAATAGTACAAAGCAACTAGTACACATGAGCTCTCCAATTTGGAAGATCCTGCTATCACGAACATGAAATGGGAACCCAACGGTGTAAGGTGCACATTCCACCCAACCTAGTGGTACCTAAAGGCCCACCCCCATGCTAGAAGATAGTAAAAGGGCTTCCTAGGCATAACCAACAACCTCTAGACACAGGCAACACACAATACTACATCATACAAAAACAATACATACCTAAAGGTTACATTGCTTCCAAAGTAAAATAATCAACTATATTAACTACACAATAAATATTGTTGTCATAGGAGGAGTGTCATCACAAAGCTGCATGGGTTACCCTAGCAAATCTTCCTAGGCCCCAACCCCCATCTTGGGTTACCCTGGTAGCCTCTCACAACCCTCAGACCCACATGCAAATCAATGTGAAATCAAATATCTTTCAAAGGGACAAGATAATGATCTTGCCATTCCAAGCCTTCCTATCGCATCCCAAGTCTAAACAAGCCTTTGAGCCCATGAGCAAGGCACAATTAATAAGTTATATGATTTAAGCTACCATTTTCCCTAATACAATTATTTAATTTCCAATGAATTAACTAACTCTTAGATGAGTTACCCTGGCACCACTTTGTGCGCCAGCCCCCGTTGAGAACCACTCCCCTACTGACAACACAAGGATCTAATCCACAAACCAAGGGTAGACAAATTTCACAAAAACTGATAATAAATATCAACCATAATGCAAGAGGCAACACATCTCATTTGTAGTAACCAGGCGATTAACTGAATTACAACCAAGTGCACTACCCAAGGGAAATCAAAGGGTTGAACCACAAATCACAACAACCCCCTCATAAAACAACATCATCTGGAAGACTTACAAAATCACAACTAAAATATTTCCCAACGTATGTAAACAAAAGAAATCACAATTCAATAAGCAATTCAAGTAGGAAATAAAGCTATCATTAGGATTTCCTAAATCCAATTTCTATTTCAAGAAAATACAATAACACATTGCCCAAATAAACTGGCTTATTATAATTTCATTTACAAACAATAAGAAAATTAAATCCATTTATTTATTTCAAATTTCTCAATTACATATAAATAAAAATCAATTTCCTCTTTTAAAACATTTCATTTTAATATACCTATACACATAACTTCATGAGCAATACCAACTCAATGACAGTACCAAAACCGATATAGGTTACAAGAAACTCGTTTAAAAGTAATCCACAGTCAACTAGACCTTATTAAATGTTTCCAATTTTAGTCATAGTTGAATCAACCTTAACAAGAATGAATTGTTTCCAACTTCCACTTACATATCAGCAACAAGGTAGCAAGTACATTTAATGTTTCATAATTTTAATATACACATACATGCATTCACACACACACACACACACACACACACACACACACACACACATCTATTTTAATTACTAAACACATCTATATATTTATGTATAAATATATTTACATATATAAACGTGTATATAAATCTGTATGCAAGTTGATGGTTGATATTGCGATTCGGCCAACATATATATATATATATATATATATATATTCTCTTATAAACTTTCACACTTGTACAGGTCGATCTTGTCCTAAATGGATATAACAAAGGATTAAAGCAACTTTCACACATGAATGAGACAATAAACTCCTTACATAGCCCCATAAGACATATATTCAAAAGTTTTCAGGTGTAATAAATCGCAACTAAAAGATATCTAAAAGATATGTCCAACTGATTGTTCTATATTTCGAATTATAATGCAAGAAACAAAGTTTATGTGTTCCCAAAAAGTTGAACATTTCAAGAAACTATAGACTCAAACTATACTACCAACTGAAGCATCGAACTAAAGTGATAACAGCAAGTTAGCTTAACCAAAGAATGGTGGCACCATCCACAATCTTATATCTAAAGAAAATATATGTTAATGTCATAAGTCAGCATACAACAGGGGTGGATTCAACATGCATTAAGGAATTTTGATAATAACAATTGAGACTCATTTAGTTCCAGGTCAAATCTCTTAAACTATAGTGAATAAAGGGAATAAAGCTCAACCATATTGTCGATGACTAACATGTGAGTAGTCGACTCCAGTGAAGAGATAAAATGCTCGCTGGAACATAACCAATATACTGGAGATAACAAAGAAGATATGATACATATATGTACCACCTAAACTCCTAGTTCTCAAGAAAGCTACTAAACCAAACAATTTGATAAAACACCTAACTCCATTTCCACGGTACTTGGCTCAGCGTAATAAAGGAGATTAACTTGAACACTGATTGAGAGACTAACAACAGTCACGCGGATTCTTTAGTTCTACCAATGATAGAATTAATTAAGCATTTAGTTGGAGTCGAGGTTTCAGGTGGAAAGCACGCATGCACCATCGAACTAACAGTTCCATAAAGGAAGTCATTTAGATGAAAAGAAAAGGTTATATGGTGCATTCAATAATTATAGAAAAATGGTGAATAGATGATGGAATGACACCCTAAGACGGCCTGGTTATTACAGGCCTTTTTACAATGAAGATTATTCAGAAGAATTAAATTAGCTTAAGACAAGTTTAATGACTAGCCAACGACATAGGCTTTTCCCTATAGAAATATACACAAATCGGCTATACCAATTAATAAAACACCTTCTTCAGGCTTTAATCAAAACAAAGATTGATAAAATAGTGTGTCGACAAGCAAACCACGCATAGGTGGCATGATAAGCATAATGGAATGTCGATGTTGCATTAGTTTCTAGTTGTTGCTAAACTAATCATATCCTACACTATACAAGGCTCAATATCACAGGCCAAAATTCATGAGCACAAGTTAGACGCCAACACACTTTTTAAAATAAAATAACCTTTATTGAATCCAAACTACAATGGATCAGGACAACAAGAGAAAAGATGGGTGCAGCTGAGATCCTAAACCTTCAGTATGCGTAACTATAAAAATATGGTGTTCTTATAACATGAGTATAAGAAAGATAAGAAAAGACTCAAAGGAAACTATTATAAACATAATCTACCCATCCAAAAAGCATTCAAAGTCAACGATTTAATAACAGTTTTTTTTTTCAAATCCAAACAAGATTTTCCACAAATTGACAAGAAGATTTTAAATCCATTCCTACAAAGATTTTCCAAATCTTCTATTGTTTTCCCTCTAGGATTTCTATTGTTTGAAAACAATTCATACAAAGGCTCTAAAGCTTTTAAAACAATTTTCCAATTCCAAACAAATCAAAGCTTAAAGCAATTTCTACAGAAGTTCTAAGCTTTCACAACAATTTTCCAAACATGACAATCTTTCAAATTTGCAAAATATATTAAAGCTTCTACATCTAGGTGTCATGTGGTATACAGTTACTATGGTACTTGAGATGTACATAAGAGGTATTAGGATTTCAATGCATAAGCTCTTTTAGAGAGAAAGTATGTGTGAAGCACACAAGTTTTTCCCTAAGTGTTAGCAAGAGTTACTCAATACAAGGTCTAGGAAGAATGAGATTGCAAGGAGTAGGTGTTACGAGGGAAAATTATTTCATAATTCTTACATGATTTGGAAATGGTAAGTAAAACCTTTATTTGACTTTGTCTGTATGTATAAAGTGCTTTAAATCATCGAGGAGGATGATTCACAAGGGGGGAAGTATGTTACACCCCATTTCATAGTTACCAAGTTACTTTTACCATTATGAGAGAAAATGTTGATAAATGTAAATTGTGACTTCAATACGTTTGTTAGGTAAATAAAATATGTGAATATGTAATAAGATGTTATTGATTTCAAAAGAATGAATATGTTTTGAGTTATTGGAATGCTATGTATCATAATATGAGCATTCTAATGCTTTTTTGATACAAATGTGTTATGATGCAAATGGATTTACTATGAACGTCTAACTACCTTGGTGTTGTACTAAGCTGGTTGCAGGGTGTAGCACCCCTCCGATTTTCTTATATTTTCAGACAGTGCTTTTACTTTGATAAACCATGATACTATGTTATTGTTGTTTGATCGCTAACATTAGAGCGATGATGGTTTTTATATTGTGATGTGATTGTACACTTTATGGATGATTATTGTTTATGACATGCTTTCTGGTTAGCATAGTTGTTTACTTGAGTTAATAATGATATATGCTCATCTATAGTTAATTGATATTTTAGTTTCATCAGTTTTGATGTGAAAATATATTGGTGAAGGGAATGGGATTGCATCACTCACTTGCGAATGCCCTGTGATTCCGCAATTTTCTCTTCACGGTGTGTTTGATTCATGATCTATATACATGTACGACATATGTTTTATTGTAGGATTGCAGGTACAAGACTTCGACTCCACCTGGATTCACAAGTTTGAGTGTGTCCATTGCCCAACAAAATAGTTGATTGGGAGATAGTAACTGGATTTCCTTGTCAAGCCACAACCCTAGTCACAGTGTGTCATCAGTCTTTGTTTGGTTTTACTAAGTTGTCATGTTGTCCACATTTGCCTAGTCGTTTATTTATTTTGCAAGGCATGTTTTATGGGAAGATTAATATTTAAAATGTTTTTAAGTGATTATTTAATTAATCTTGATTAATATTGTTAGAAGTTTTATATTTGATTTAATTAATTAAATTTAATTTATTTTGTAAAGTGATTTAATTTTTGTGATTAAATTTATTTTATAAAGTGATTAAATTAATTAGATTAAATTTAATTAGAAATTAATATGTGAATTATGAATTATTAAATGCATAAATATCTTGTAAATATCTTAAAGGAAATATCTATGATTTGGTTGAAAAGATATTTTATTTGTGACATGCATTAAAAAAATTAAAACACTGTTGTTGGGAATTGATTCTTGGATATAATATTTGCATTAATTGAAAGAAGAAAGAGGCTACTTCATAGCAATGAGAAAAGATATTTTAGAAAATAGTTGTTGAAAATTTTGGAGAAATAAGTTCTTGGGAAATTTTGGCTCTGGTTTTGTTTTCATCTTTCTGGAAAAGTGGATAATTTGGAAGAAGCTTTGGTAAATTAGAATCTGAAGGCGAAGCTCTACTTCAAACATCATTTCCTCAAGCATCTAGAAATAGGCTCTTTAAATTATTTTTATGCAAATTGGAAAGATTGTCTATACAAGAAGAATATGTTATATGCGTGATTGGAAAACATGTTCTCATTGGCTAATGAATTTATCCTTAGTGTAATCCCATATAGATAATGAATGTCATTGTATTGTACACTACATCATGGGTCCATCCTATTCTTTGATTTTTACATTATTGGACAACTCAGAAGCCAAGACCATCCATCACTGGCTCAACCTTTTTCCTTAAGCACAAATTGCTTCCTAATTTAAAATTTGTATTAATCAAAGTTTTTCCTTGATCTTCTATTCCATTTTGACAACCTTTCTAGTCTAAGGTTAACCCTATTTCTTAGCCTATTTCAGCTTAGTAGAGATTCAACCCTTCTTTCCATATAATGGACCAAATTTCAACGATAAAAGTATTTTTCAAATCCTCCAAGATTTGGTTTATGACTTTTACCTATTCGGCTATCTTTTCAAATAATATATTGAGCATTCATTCAATTGAATTTCTCATAATGTGATCATGGTTTACACACAACCTTATCATTATTTGCTTGTTCTCATCTGAGATAACCTTCTCAGGATCACTAAGCAACTGCTTTATGTAGAGTCTTAACTAATGTATTGTAAACTTGGTAGAACCTCCACAATTCAAAGGTTTATTTGACTAAACAGTCCACTCAACATTGCAATACTACATTAAAATGTCAACCTAGGGTTTGTAAACTTATGATGGTGCAACATTATGTATGCCTTCAGAGACTCAAAACTACTTAAACTATCTTATCCAAGTGATTCCACTTGCTTGAAATTCGTAGAATTGCACAGTAAAAGACATAACCAAAACTAATGGCTACAAGTACCTACAACTTAGACTGTAATTCAAATGTTGCTAGTAAAATATTTTTGTATCAACTCAAAACTGATAAAAACTAATGACTCAACTAAATTAACCTCTAGAGTACTATTGGTTAACCATTACATGCATATTCATAAGCATTCATTAACAATAAGCAAGGTATGAGATTCTAGTTTAACTTGTCTATAGTTCATGAAGTAATGATAAATGAAAAACAACTGTTAAACATAAATGAACAACTGAAAATGAAGTGAGGAATAGTACCTTGAGTGGCCTGCTCAAGTGGTTGTTTTCACTTTAACTAAACCCAAATCTAACTAATAGATTCTACACATCTAATGAGATTAACTCCATTCATTGCATATCATGAAGATTACACGAGATCTTTCCACATATTGTATTCAATCATTCTAAATATTCATCATGTTTTGAAATTGAAAATAACTGGTAACATAAATCTAAAAAATCAACTAACTTATCTATGGGTTCAACCAACAGGTACATAGAAGCTTGAGGGAATCTTATTCAAAGCAACAACTTAACCGAAATTATTGACTCTCATTCCTAAAGATCAAAGCATATAGTTAAGACTAAATTATTCAACCTATAACAGAAAATAAAGAAGAATCCTAATAGGACTAAAACTCTGTTAAAACAAAATTACATGTAAACATACAAACATTCATCAAAATCCTATTGGTAAAGGAGTCCTCTTCTTCAACACTTATTAATTGGTTATAATAACACATGCTTAACCTTCATCAAATTCCTTTAATCAACAATAATCACGTTCAACTAAATCTGGAACTCCCTTGTTTTATTGTTCTAGTGTTCCTTTTGCTATGGGTTCATCTTGCAACTACTACATACCTTGCAACATCTTACTCCATCTTTTTCCAGATTATAGTGGTTCCTCATACAATAAATAATTTTGTCATTTCAATGTCCTGATTATGACATCAATTTCCTCATTTTGTTCCTTAATCTCCAAAATTTTGGATACATAGGTTCTTTTCCCATTCATAGTAGCCTATTCCGACTAAATGAAAACCTATTTCGTGGAATCATGCCTCATTTGATTCTCAAGTATAATGATTAGATAATTTGCGGAGATAAATCTCCTTCATCTTAGGATATCCATACCTTGGATTTATTTTTTCCTTTGATCATTTCCAAAGATGTAATCCAATTTTCAGCTCAATCTAACTTTCCTGATGAGCATCTTGTACTAATTCGAGTAACAATTCTTGTTCAAATATGTTGGTTCAGATTAAAAGATATCAAATTTAATTGCACACCTAATTATCAAGCACAAATGTTTCTCAATAACTCAAAATCATGAGTAATTAGATCTCCCCCTTTCATGCTCCTTAGGCAATGATATTGCCTTTCATGATCAAGTAATTTTCCTATCCTTTTCTAAGGCATCTATGTTAATAGCAATTGATCTTCCAAGCAAATATATATAAGGTATTGTGTGATAAATATTCCTTCCTTATAGGTCATAATCCTTGACCTTTTCACTATCTTTCTCCAATAATTCCAATACCTTATCCTTATGGTCATGGGCTATATGACTTCAATTGAAATCATGACTTACAAAGAAGTCAAAAGTTCTTCCAAATCAAAGATACATTGATGATCTTCGTTGAGTGGAGTACTTTATCTGAGTCAATCCACTCTCTTTCTCCCCCCCCTTAGGATTTCCATGATATTCAATCAACTCAAAGATGAACTCATAGCAAACATTTGCTTTTTATCATTCCTCATTGTTGTCTTTCGATTTCCTTTTTCTTGACTTTCTTACCCTCTATGGTATGCCTCAAATATACTTATTCCCAAAGTTAGATTCATCATTGATCACTAATCTCATAAATTCAACAATTGGATCATTAATAAAGAGATCTATTGAATAATTAGCAACTTTACAAGCTAAGATGCATTATAATATTCCAATTCCTTTTGGAACCTTTAAACATAAGTTCACTTTCATTGACTAGTTGGTGAGTTCAATTTACACTTCTACCGATCTATGGACTAATTGAACCTTTATTAGACCAACCCGATTTACTTTTTCAGGTTTCTTTCTTACAATCACCTTTCTAAATGACTTTGTCCCAATTCTTGGTAACTTTATTTTCTCATAACCACAAGCACTTCTAAAGTTTCTTGGTTTCTTTTTCTAACCATTCTGGTCTCTACCTTTATTCTAGGATACTAACTCTTTTTGCAAAATCTTAGCTTTGTTCAAAATCAGAGTTTTTCAAGGGTTATCCAACCTCTTGGATACCTCCTTTGTTGTTTTAGATTCAAAAAACATTGATTGTATACTTCGATTGAAGTTTCTATTTTATGCCAATAATGCATACTCATAGTTTTATAATATTCTTAATAAATCCAAAATTCCTTGACTCTTTGCAACAATAGGTTGCTACCAAAAAGGGATATTAGTTCAACTTTATCTATCCCTTAGAGTCATTTAGCTATTTTGTAGGGTGAAGGTACATATTGATTATCCTTCATAACTTTTCTACATATCCTGATTGCATAATCTTCTGCAATCCAAGGGGATATCATATTGAGTTAGAGTTTTCTATTCCAAGGATGGCTCTTATCCAGTCCCAAACAAGTTTCAAGAATCTTATCTTCTCTTTAGTTCTTTTCCTCTTGCCATCTTGGCATAAGAAATTTTCAGCCTTTAACTTCCAATAAGGTTTATGTTTAACTTACGTAATGAGCCCATAAGCTCTAGAGTTGAACCTGGTAGCTCTGATACCACGTGTAACAACCATGGTGTTCTACTTAGTAAAATTTCAAGGTTTTCACCTCAAGTGAATGATCCACGATGCCACAACACAGCAATAATTTTTATTTTCCATAATATGAATTACATGCATATTTGAAATAAACACCGTTCCAAACTTCCATTGCCATTCATTGTAATTTTCACAAATCTTTCCATAACATAGATTTCACATTGAATAAACTCAATTTTATCATTCATGATTACAACCTTCCATATAAATGGGTACAAGATACATACATAGCTCGTCTGAGCTTCATTCAGTAATAGATATAAAAATTGGTGTATGCATCTAAAAATGGTCACATTATAATAAGTCTGGTAATTAATTAAATACAAGTTATTTAATTAATTCTCCTAAAGTCATTTACATATAAATAAATTTAATTATTTATTTATATTGTTCATTTTCTAATTCTTCTACCTTAATTAAATAAATAATTTTATTTAATTATTTACATCTCCACATTTCTCTTAATTAAATTAAATAATTATGATTATTTATTTTAATTATCGTATTATTCTAAGTTTGAATATTTATATTCAAAATGGAATATTCCTCCTCTTCATCTCATAGTTAAATTAAATATTTTAATTATTTAATTTAATGCCTTCTAAATCTATCTCTCTCATATAATTAAATATTGCTTATTTAACTACACAAATTTCTAAATTCATCTTCTCATATAATTAAGTTTATTTATTTAATTGTGAAATTCATTTTAACTCATCCTTAAAAACGAAAACCTTCCTTTAGTTCTAAATGGAAAAAAATGAAAAAGAGGAAACTTTCTACTTCTCTCACTCGACTTTCGAAAATCCTATATCGTTCATCTTACCAGACTGAATCTCAACCGTTGATCATTGCCAACTAAGCTTTTGCCTTCAAAAATCTATAAATCTAACCTTTCACAAGCCATTTGGATCGAATCTTCAGACATCCTTATGCTGTCAAAATATTCTATCTTTCATCCATCATTCTCCTTCAAACCTTTACCATATCGTTATGCTGCTAAAGTGAACAACCAACATTCCTCCATCATCAACCTTCAAAATCTCGCATTCTTAGTATAGTATGCATTTATTTTTAAATCTCGTTCTTTAGTAGTCATTTTGTGGAGCTTAGCATACAAATCGGAAAGCTTTAGCAAAAATACTAGAGATAGAGGATAATGGGACGTCTTCAAAGGAGCTGCTGCATTGAGAGTTTGCTTTACTTTGTTTAATCAGTTTTCCTTTGATTTAAAGTTTCATTGGTGTGCTTGAATAGTATTTATTTCATTTTAATACGCACATATTTTCGATCACACATTTTTGGCGCCCACCGTGGGGCCCAAACCCACGAATTTAACATTTTCTGTGAGTTTCTGTTGACAGTTTCCACGTTCTGGAATCGACTTTTCGAAAAAATTTGGCGTTTACGCGCATTCGACATTTTCTGACGCGCATACGGGGTTTTCTAATTTTTATTTTGTAGGATTTTGGAGCGCATATAGCAATTGTTTCGGCGCATATAGTCACTGTTTCGGCGCATCCAAGGACTGTTTCGGCGCATCCAGGGACTGTTCCGGTGCATATACGGTAAAGAATGGCGCATATACCCTTTCATTAAAAATCTGTAAAAAAAAAAAATTTTTTAGGGCGCATATAGTCACTGTTTCGACGCATATAGCAAATGTTTAAGCGCATCTGGGCTTATTTAGCATTCTAAAAAATTTTTGATGCGCATCTGAGGTCTGTTCTGGCGCATCTGGGCTTATTTAGCATTCTAAAAAAAATTGACATGCATCTGGGCTTATTTAGCATTCTAAATTTTTTTTACGCACATCTGGGGTCTGTTCTAGCGCATCTGGGCTTATTTAGCATTCTAAAAAAAATTACGCGCATCTAGGGTTTATTCTGGCGCATCTGGGGCTTATTTAGCATTCTGGATTGTGTTTTAGCGCATACAGGTAGCATTTTAATAGGAAATCTTAAAATAGTCGTATCTTGGTCTTTTTCAGAGCTTTTTCTTTTTAAATGGGGTAGAATTTCATAAGCTATCTAATGGTACAAGTTTTTATCAGATTTGACAAATTTACAGCTTTCAAATTCTCACATTTTTGAAAAAAATTGTTTGTTTTGGGATTTAATCACACTTTTGCTTGCATGCATGTGTTTCTTCTTATCTTGGTGACTTTTTGGTCGATCATACGGAGCTGGAAAAGCATTGGGATCAGTCACAACATCAATTTGGAAAGCGAAAATAACCAGGTGCACTCGTTTCATCCTTCATCTCTTAATCTTGTTTGTCACACATTTCAATTTGGGGCATAAAATTAATCATTGTTTGCAAACACATTTGGATTTGGGCTCTTAAAACGAATATTGTCTTCAATCACATATTAAAAATCAGGTCTAAAATTCACCACTGTCTTTCATCACATCTTGATTTGGGATCTAAAAAGAACAAGTGTTTGAACTTTTTTTTTACACACATTTCATTTATAATCTAAGGGAAATTAATCATTGTGAGTGTGAATCAAGTGTGTGTGTGATCACAAACACCTCACTTGGTTTGCTTTTGTCAAACCCTTCATAGGAGGCCTGCTAGGGGATTTCATCACCCCTGGGGATGACCTTAATCAAAGTGTGAATCAAAAGACACGCTTGTTTGGAAGTTAAAATCTTATCACTCTTGGCTAAGCCCCAAAGAACTTTATATCTTTGGGAAGTGAAGGTGAAGGGTGGGTTACCCCTTTCTCCCGACTGTGTGATAGGATTTTTCTTTCAAATCATCCTTAGTCAACCTTATTCAAACTAGTTTGAAACCTAATTGGCCATACCCACTTGACTAGTTCTAGGACTTGTTGATGTGTCTTCTTCAAATGTGTGCTTAATAATCACATTCATAAATTCCAAAATTCAAATTTGCTTATGTGTCTTGCATGTGTGATTTATGTGTGTATATGTGTGATCACTCATTTAAACATTGCCAAATCAAGCTAAACACCAAACACATAAAGACAAGTCACTCTACACGTTCTTCCAACACATTCAGATCCTATCCATTTCATCCCAATCAGACCAAGTCATCCACTCTAATCATTCCACATCATCACCATCACTACTTGTCAAAATGGTCATAATCGTAAACAAGCCCAATCCTAATCATAAACCCAAAATCATAATCCAAGGGGGCTATCCCTCTAGGCCAAATCATGAGACAAAACCTAAGCCCGAGATCATCATTCAAGGAGTCCCTTTCTCTAGTTCAAATCATGAAACAAAACCAAAACATAAAATCAGACTTCGAGGGGCTTCTCCTACCACCTCTAATGATGACATGAACTATGTTGCATACTTTGAGGAACAAATCGATGTACAAGAGCTTACCCACATGTGTGACACCATGCCCACATTAGAACACAAATCCCTAGCATCCCAACTTCGAAACCTCCTTCAAACACTTCACCAAGTACCCAAACCCCTAGACCATCAAACCATACAAATCCTTCAAACCCTCTTCCAAAACTTTCAACAAATTAAATCACCTCAAATCCAACACCTCCTAGCTCAAGCCAATCAATTCATTGCCACTTGTCAAATTCAACAACCACAACATCATCCCCTATCCATTCATTATCAACCAATGCCACCTCAACCTTATGTTTCATCTCCTTCCACCTCATACCAATCTAATCCATCCACTTCTTTGTATGTCAATGCCACATCAACCTATCAAGCCACATCACAACAAACACATGTGAATATAAGTTCTACCTTGCAACAAGGCCAAACTTCCTCATGTTCTAATGCCACCTTTGACAAGGGGAACACCAATCTAGCTCATGCACCCTATAACATTATCATACCATCATCCAATCAAAACCAAAACCCTAAGCCAACACCTTCCACCCATACACCTACAAAGGATGTGACCCAAGGGCTACTAGCAAAGAATCAAACATCGCCATGTCATCCAGCTCATATTCTTGAACATACAAAAGAGTCATCAAACATCATGCCAAATCCTTTAAGCCAATCATGTCATCCACAATCCCTTGATCCAATTCAAGATTCATCCCCTTCCACCTCCATTCCAATAAGTCATGAGGTATGTCAAGAGCACAATCCTAAACATGAGAAAACATTACCCCCTCATCCACATAAAGATCAACGACCTCCTAATGATTCCATTCATAACATACCTAATACTATTCATGATCAATCTTCCATCTTTGATCAAGACCCATTTTATGATCAAGAAGACCATGATGATCCTCTTAGCCAACTTTATGCATTCCATGGTCAAGAGCTTTCCACCTCACCCATCCATGATGCACAAACATCCACTTCCCTTGATGAGACATATGCCTCCCAAGCACACATAGAAGATCAAACAAATACATTGGATCTAAGTGAACACAATGCTAATCAAGATCATAATGATCCCCCATCACCCATTATCGACTCCATTGCAAGTCCTCCATCATATCCTATTGGTCTTTCCACCCTCATTCATGAATGTTCCCCCTTCGAACAACAAGCATTATCTTCTCCATCCAATAAGGAACTCGTGTCTAGTGTTTCACTTACACCTAGTCCCATTATCCATTGCACACTCCAAAACATGAACCACCAAGGTAAAAGTCTCGACCTTCATGAACAAGGTATTTTGGAGCCCATCCATGTCAAAGTCCCTCCACGCTCTTATGGCCTTGGACATACACCCCAAGGACAACAACCTAAATATGTTGGTACTTCCTCCATGCATCCCAAGTCCACTTTCCATCATAAAGCCTATCATATGCCTAAGACATATGTTGCAATTCCACCTCCATCATCCTAAAAATGTCAAAAGCATGTGACCATACACCTTCCACCATCAACTCTACCACCATTGCTTCCAACTCCTAATATCCCTCCATCTAATCTACCTCCACTTCTCCCAACACCTAATATCCCCATCATCCAATCCCCTTATCCCTCCATCCATAAATCCTCTAAACATCTTAATCATGACCAACAAATGCACACATTGTATAAACATGAAGCTTCCACCCATTCCACCATACCCATGGGATTCAAAAGCAAGAATTTCAATGCCTCTGCACCTGGGGTTAGATCTTTCAAGGGTTTATAAGCGCGGGCGTGTCTGAGTCGAAAGTAAGTACATCTAAAGAAACATATAAACGCTGCCAAAGTGAGAATAGGCAGGCTGCGGGTTTGAAACAATTGTTCAAATGAGGGCGCATGCGAAATGAGAAACGAATAAAACAATACGATTCTCATTCCATTTAAGGGACCGCCAGGTTGCAAAACACGAACAAAGATAAAAATCATAAAATACTTTTAAGTCTATCTTAGATTTACCTAAACATTTGTCCACCTCTGAAACCGGTATCTCCATTCCTTCCTACCACCCATTGAAATCAAAAGGCTTCGCGTTTGCTCACGGTGTGTACAACCATTAGTCATGGTTCCAGCGGGCGCTTGCGGCTGTTCCGCGCATCATATACGTCGCTGGTATCGCCGGCATTATGCGGCTGCAGGACCGGCGACAGGCTGCGTTATTAGCAGCGGTGTTAGCGCGATGCATTTTGTCATTACTTCCTACATAATCTATATCATAATCCACTATTTTCCTCCATAATCCACATCATAATCTATCATCTACCTACTCCATCTCTCTTTCATGTCATCTCTTACCAACATCTATGAGCATAATGGCACTTGACATGGTCCATGCAATGACATCCATATGTAGTGGAACTAGCAACTTTCATGCAACTAGACACTTGAGTCCCTCTGATCCATATTCCCCTTCTCCTATCCAAAAGTCAAAAAGTCAAAAAAAAAATTCAAAAGAAAGAAAAAAAAAAGAAAAAAGTAAAGAGAAATCCCTTCATCCAATGGTGAAAACCTGGTAAACAGGCGCCCTGGATAAGTACCATGATGAAAACCTAGCAAATAGGCGTCATGTGTAGGTTTATCTTCTATGCCACTTACACTTGGGGGCACAATATCTTATCTATCCAACCTATCCTTTTCATGTCTTATCATTTCCATCCTACCTACCATCTTTAGCCATCATACATACCTATCATATTGAGTCCATTCATCCACCCTTATCCTTTTGAACATCCTTGTGATCTTGATCCTTTTGATCTTGATGAAGATACAGGAGCAAAATGTTGAAACATGTCTTGGGTATCTCTTGATATACCTCATCCTTCCAAACAAGCCTATCATTATCCTATTGTCATAAGCTTTGTCATGAAAAATCCTAAGTATTGTACCTAGAATGGGGCATGTTGTTCCTATGTGACATAGTCTTTGGAAATCACATCCTTTCTCTCCTATGATGCATACATCCATTCCATTCACTATGACTTATCCTTCCCATCCATCCATATATCATGAGTCTTTTATCCCTTATCCCATCACCCACCCTTTCATCCATCAATCCCATTCATCTCCTTACACCTAGACTTGGTTTTGCCCTTGTCATTGGTATCTAGCACAAAGGCTACTCAAATTTTCATCCTTTGACACATCAAAACATTTCAAAAATCCAAAACAAATCAAAACATTCCAAAAGTCCAAAAAAATCAAAACATTTCAAAAGTCCAAAAAATCAAAACATCTCAAAAGTCCAAAAAAATCAAAACATTTCATGAATCCAAAAAATCAACACATTTCAAAAATGCAAAAAAAATCAGAACATTTCAAAAAGTCCAAAAAAAAAAAAATCACAACATTTCAAAAATCCAAAAAAAATCATACAATGTCAAAAATCCAAAAAAAATCAAATATCCAACAAAAATCCAATTAATAAAATCAATACATCATCTCAATTCAAATCAATCCAACCATTCAACCAAATCAATCATCTCCATCAAATCCATTCATCCATACATCAAATCATCTTCAATCAATTCAAGCAATAATCCAAATGCAATTCAATCCTTAATCCATACCAATCAAGTCAATCAATCTTGTTAAATTATCCAATCACATCCTTTGGTCTTGATCCTAATCTTGTCGTAAACCAAATCAACCAATCAATCAATTATCATCATCCTTGTGTTGCTCTAGGGACATGTCGCTCCCCACAATGACAACACTATCATCATCATAAATAAATAAATCAATCAATGGTTTACAGCTTGTCAGGGGCAATACCTTGTTTGTTTTTGTATCATTTGTGCATGCTTGCTTGCTTGCTTGTGTGTGTTAACATTTTATCTTGCATTTATATCAAATCCATATCATTCTAGCTAGTATTCATATCTTGTGTATGTTGGAGTAGCTTTTTGCACTATCCTTTGCATCTAAGGTCACATAATACCTTTTGTGCATTAAGACTTTAATGCTCTAAGTCTCCTTCCTCATACATCTAGACAAGGTTGTATTACGCTGGGGCACGAGACACATCGTCACCTTGGTCCTTATATCTTGGTGCATAACGTCTAGTGCTATATCAAACATCATGGTTGCTCACCTTCATTGCAGCATAACGTATCATTCCTCTCCTTCATCCACTTCCTATCTTGCATCTTCATCTTGTCTATCCTTATCATTTCATTTCGAGAGCCTACCCGTGTTTGTCCAACCCGCCTATCCTCTCGAGGGGGCATCATCATTCCATCATCATCCTATCTTTATATCATTATCCATTCTCCTCTATACATACCTTAACTTCTATGAAATGATGTTACTCGAGACAAATCTCATCATCTCGAACATCATCTCAAAGAGGGGCAAAATGTATGCATCTAAAAATGGTCACATTATAATAAGTCTGGTAATTAATTAAATACAAGTTATTTAATTAATTCTCCTAAAGTCATCTACATATAAATAAATTTAATTATTTATTTATATTGTTCATTTTCTAATTCTTCTACCTTAATTAAATAAATAATTTTATTTAATTATTTACATCTCCACATTTCTCTTAATTAAATTAAATAATTATGATTATTTATTTTAATTATCATATTATTCTAAGTTTGAATATTTATATTCAAAATGGAATATTCCTCCTCTTCATCTCATAGTTAAATTAAATATTTTAATTATTTAATTTAATGCCTTCTAAATCTATCTCTCTCATATAATTAAATATTGCTTATTTAATTATGCAAATTTCTAAATTCATCTTCTCATATAATTAAGTAAGTTTATTTATTTAATTGTGAAATTCATTTTAACTCATCCTTCAAAACGGAAACCTTCCTTTAGTTCTAAATGGAAAAAAATGAAAAAGAGGAAACTTTCTACTTCTCTCACTCGACTTTCAAAAATCCTATATCGTTCATCTTACTAGACTGAATCTCAACCGTTGATCATTGCCAACTAAGCTTTTGCCTTCAAAAATCTATAAATCTAACCTTTCACAAGCCATTTGGATCGAATCTTCAGACATCCCTATGCTGTCAAAATATTCTATCTTTCATCCATCATTCTCCTTCAAACCTTTACCATATCATTATGCTGTTGAAGTGAACAACCAACATTCCTCCATCATCAACCTTCAAAATCTCGCATTCTTAGTATAGTATGCATTTATTTTTAAATCTTGTTCTTTAGTAGTCATTTTGTGGAGCTTAGCATACAAATCAAAGAGCTTTAGCAAAAATATTGGAGATAGAGGACAATGGGATGTCTTCAAAGGAGCTGCTGCATTGAGAGTTTGCTTTACTTTGTTTAATCAGTTTTCCTTTGATTTAAAGTTTCATTGGTGTTCTTGAATAGTATTTATTTCATTTTAATACACACATATTTTCGATCACACAATTGGTATTGATGTCGCTACATTGTTGCATACACTCTAGATGTCTCCATTCCCTAGTGCACACACTCTAGTTGTCCCCAACACTAGCGCAAGCATCCGCAAACCCCGACCGCCAACTGATGAGGAGAAGCATCACTCAAGCACTTTTTCGCCAACCATAGACTCAAATGCGGTCTCCCACACATCTACCATATATGGTGAGATGGCCCTACCCTTTGACAAAGAGATTGGTTGGTAAAACCCCATAACAAATAGCTTATCTGAGCTTATTGTTGTGTCCTACATAACTAGAACTTGTAGACACCACAATCTTGAACTAGAATGCATAAAAGGAGCACAGTGAATTGATAGTACAATTAGTGGCAAATTCAACTACTTTGGCCAAAGTATTCTCACCCAGTACTTCGAGTGACAATCATCATATTCACATACACTACCATAGCTTAGTTTGGATTATAACCATTCATATACTATGCTTAGATAATTTCCATCCATAGGTAATCATTAACCTCAGAAATAACCTATTCCCCTTTTCCAAAACACAATGGATTCTCTACCAATAAATTTTAAGCATAAGTTACCCCCCCTTCAATGGATATTGTAATCCCTAGGTAGAACATACAAGCTTTTCTAGTCTACACATTAACTTTGCATAAACAACTTAACAAGTTATTTCCTTCAATGGATAGCCTAGTCCCAAGAATAACTTTATAATCTAAAGTATAGCTCCATAAGCTTCATCTTATCATAGAATAAATATTCATAATTAATTGACTCGAATCAGGAATATATCCCTACAATAAGTGATTCTCACCAAGAGTATAATCTCTTTAGTAAATGACCTCAATTGAAAAGTAATCATATCAGTAAATGATTATATTTGAGAGTGTAATCTCATTAGTAAAAAGGGTTATTCAAAGAGTAGAATCTTGTCAACCATATGACTTCACATTAAGAGTATAAAGCAACCAAACAAGTAACAACTCCAACCCAATAGGTAATCCCACCTATGGCTCCAAACAAATAGTATTTCATAAACTCAAGTGATCTACTTAACCACATAGGTGAGTCTCAACCTTGGTATACCATAATCCTAGATATAATCTATAATTAACAATCAGTCTGATTGTGTAGGTTAATCTAACCCTATGTGCTTTAAACAAAGCTCAATTGCATAACCCACCCAAGTAGGTTATTTTCAACCTATTGGTTTCAATAGGTGATCAAGTAAATATTCCAACCTAGTAGGTAATTCTTAACCTTGGGTTTCATTCATTAATCAAATATACTTCTCAACCCAAATAGGTTACTCTGAACCTAGGGCTTCATTTAGTAATAAAGATTAGATCAAGTGATCATATAAGTATAGATTGGCAATATGATGTCTCATCCTATCATATCTTTCATACTATCACTATTGATGTATTGCTAAACCTTATCATCCCTAAAGTTTCCTAGCATTATAAGCTAATAGTTTCAAGTCACTTGATGACATTGATACATTTCACATTATACATGTATTGTAGAATATATATGTATAGAAACATCACCTGAGTTCCCATATAGGGTATATAGGAGTATTAAATCACTCCCTTTAGCTATTTATGCTTCATCAAATCTAGTATATAATACTATGGATAAATAATCACTCCTTACTATGGAGTATGCAAAACAATCATAAGGAAATCATAACATTCATGATTCTTTTCCTTTCCAATTTAAGCAAATAGATATTTACTCTATTTAAGCAATCTAATGCAATTTTCAATCAAATCAATCAAGGTATTCAATCTTTCACAAAATAGTTAAAACATAAAGAGAGTAGAAACTCATGCCTATTAATTGCTTTAATCTAATTGACTCACTAGATCTCAAGCTTGGGCCCTCTTAAAATCAACTTAGCAACAAATCCCTCTCAATTTCTCTCACTAAAGTTTCCTCACTCTAACTATCAACAAAATAAGAATCACTTAATAAAAATGTAGCGGATTGGAGCAACATAATGATGTGTAGAAGAAGTGTATGCAAATGAGGTGAGGGTGCCTCTTATTTATACCCAAAAGCTAACATCTACAGGCTAGAAAAAAGGCTTATGGTATGACACTTCTCAACCTATTACCATCAACTCAGCTTAATATTAAAAAAGGTGGCAGATTTCTATCTCAATAGTCACTCAAATAGGACAACAGATTGACTCAATGCTTGCTAACACCAGTTTGACTGGTTCATAAAGCACATGCTTCAATCTAGAAATTGACTTACAAGCTAAATAGACTTCTAAAAGAAACACAAAATTCATAATATGGCACAAACTATTCATCACTTTTCTTGTTTACAAGCCTACTGTTAAAATAGAGGAATTTCACATAGTCAACTTGGTCCAAGCCAAAGCATTTGACACCTCTTAATGTGTCGACCTCTACATTATAATGCTATTTTATGTTTGACTTAGCACGTTACATAATATAGTGCACATCACTTTATCATTGTGTTAATAAACTTTACACAACATATTCAAACTTTGTATTTCCATCACCTATTATCAATAATGATAAATGTGGTTTAATACTTAGCATTGCACCATTACATGTAGTGTTATTTCTTCATTATATATATTGTGTGTGATAATTTTTCTTGGTTGTGCACATTAATATCTTTGCCTTGTTTGCAAAGTTCATAAGTGTTGGCTTTAAACTCACCCTCCCATATAATCATGCGCACCATGCATTTTGCATTATAATGAGCAGCCATATAATCATTATGTGTTAGCTTACTATACTTTTGTTTTGATTTCTTACACATGCGCTATGAATACTTTGTGTTATACATACATACATACATACATACATACATATATATATATATATACATAATATATATATATATATATATATATATATATTATGTATATATTATACATATATACATATATGTATATATTATACATATATACGTATATATATATTATACATATATATATATATGTATATATATACATATATACATATATGTATATATTATATACATATATATATATGTATGTATATATATACATATATACATATATGTATATATTATACATATATATATATATATGTATATATATACACATACATATATGTATATACATATATACATACATATATATATATATATATATATATATATATATATATATTATACATATATTATATATATATATTATACATATATATATATATATTATACATATATTATATATATATGTGTGTGTGTGTGTATAATATATATATATATATATATATATATACATCGTACCATGTATATATATTTATATTCTCATTAATCCACTAAACACATCATTCGATATTAAAATTTATATAGCCACGTTATCATTCTTCTAAACAATATATGTGTGTATATATCTATATACACATATACGCTTATATAAATATATTGTTGTGCTTGTATGAATACTCCATCACGTCACACATACGTGTATATCCACATGTGTGTATATTTGTATATATACATATACATTTATTCATACACATATCATGTTACTATTTCATATCAACATAAATACATCCATATCCCCATCGACAGGTACATACTTTAAGTGTATATACATATATACATATATAATCGATTCCTCGTTCAAGTATGCTCATAAGTATTTCTACTCATATATATGCATTTAAACACAATTATGCTCTTATGCACAAGTTGTTATATATAATATCAACATGTATACTTTTAGTGTACATACAAATTGACATAAAGACAACTATTCACAAAGCCCAAAGACTCAAAGATTCAATCACAATAACTTGATCAAACAATCAAAGTATTAAAGACATTGCTCAAGCATTTATCACAAACCATGAATACTCCTAACATAAATCATGATCTTGTCTAATGCAAACACAACAATGTTTAAAGGATGACTTACCAATATTCTACGACTATGACTTGACTCAACTATTCTTAGAAGTGAGTGTGTGTTTGAAAGCTCAGTAAGGTTTCATTAGGGGTTACCCGACCAATCATTTCTCTTGAGTGATACTTCCCCTCCCTTTTGGAGGATTGAATTTGTCCCTGCAACCAGCTTAGTACAACATCAAGATAGTTAGACGTTCATAGTAAATCTATTTGCATCATAACACATTTGTATCAACAAAGCATTAGAATGTTTATATTGCGATACATAATATTCCACTAATTCAAAACATATTCATTCTTTTGAAATCAATAACATCGTATTGAATATTCACATATTTTATTTACCTAACAAACATATTGAAGTCACAATTTACATTTATCAACATTTTCTCTCATAATGGTAAAAGTAACTTGTAACTATGAAACAGGGTGTAACATTTTGGGAGTGGCAAGTGTGTTCAATGGTTTTGACACATTGCATATATTATAATATATTATGTATTGGTAGATTATATCAATGCATAAAAGAGTGAAGGGAGCACAGGCCAAGGCTAAGGATCGAGGTTCGATGAGAGAATCCAAACAAAATATGAATACATAAAGGTTGAAACTTGACATAAAAGCTCAACACCGATAATGATAGGATAATAAAGACACTAAAAGTCCTCACACTATTTATGCATTCACATTTTCTTTACTTTGTTGCTACAAGAATGGAAACTAAGAACAAATTGAAGGTTCCTAGGAACCCCCAAAAGTCTCAGCTATCTATATTAAAAAACACTTCAACACCCATACTGCCAAGATTGTGTCCATTGTGTTCATCATAATAGGCCAAGATCCTATGCCAAAATGGGAGCTTTAGAGCTAGGCATGTAAATGGAGTAATGCACAAGATAGGGCATGAGTTGTTTTCTTTGGTAGGTATGATTGCAAAATGTGGAAGCACAGACAAGCCAAGTGAATTGTTTGACCAAAAACCTATATGAAATGAAATTGATACATAAACATTTTCAAATCCTAGTTTAAAATTCATAAATAGAATATGTGTAAACATGTAAAGAAGATTGGCATTTTGCTTCAACGATTTTTTTGGGATCAAAATCAATGTTTCAAAAAATCCCAATTTATTGAGCTTTTGAAGGTAATTAACATAATATAAAAAAACCCCAATTTTTTGTAGTAAAAAGACTTAGATAAATATATATATTCAAAACCCTAAAATTTAAAAATCATAATTTGAATGTGTAAACATACAAAACAAATTGGCAATACCCAGAACCCCTACTTATTGGTAGTACCCAGAATCATAAACTTGGATGTTTCGATGCTTCCTTGCCTGCAGTACTTAGAATCCCTACTTCTTGTCTTTAGTAGCTCTCATGTCATTTTGTGATTCTTAGGAAGAAGTCACGATTTGTTAAACACACAAAAAACATAAATCCTAAACTAGATGCCTCAACAAAGAGCATGTAAGCCTGTGACCTGCAACAATAGACAATAGAAACAAATCCCAGATAAAAATAAACAAAAAATAATGTTACATTGGAATGGAGCAACCTGAATGCCTCACTTTTTCCTGAACTATCTTTGCAAGAAGATCCTTGGTGAAGAAACCGTCACTACCTTGTTCTTAGCCTTTGAAAGAAGACCCACAACTTGTAGCTTTCACAAAAAGAGAGATGCTTGCAAAATGAACTCCAATTGCCATAGCCAGGGAAGAAGAAATGCGTTAAGTGAAAGGAAAGGGAAGAAATTTAACGAATTAACCATGCATTAGTGATTTTGTAGCCACCATAAGCTCGCCAACAAAACTCTCACAATTTGCATTTAATGTGAAAATATTTGCTCAAATCTATCTATATTATCTTAATTTTTGAAATTGTTAGGAAAAAAAATGAATTATACAACTACTCGTACCAATAAGAAAAGAGATAAATAATAATTTCTAAATATAAAAAATATATTCTTAAATGTAAACTATAGAAATAAAAACAAATATATTTAAATTATACAATATGATTGACCAGCCAAAAAAAAAAAAAAATCAAATGATTGCAATAGTATGGCCAAACTAATAATTATTATATGTATTATTATTTTTTATTATTAATATTAATATATAATAATTCATTACTATCTTAATAATAGTTAAATATAAATGAGTTTAATGAAAAAATAAACATTTGGAAAAAGATATATACATAAGCTAGTGTGTGCTCATTTGTAGTCGATTTACTCAATTAATCAGGTTCTTAACCCCCTCCTGTCCTTGGAAGTTTAAAACATTAGAAGAAAAAGCATTCTGAAAAGAGGCGGGAATAAGTTAAATGTCTGATGACGGGATTCTCTGTCATCAATTTAGTGTCAACTGACAGAAGAATATTGGCGGGAGAGCGCGCTCCACATGATTAATATTACGTCGAGAAAGTGTCTGCAATGGCACAAAGAGATGCTCAATGCATATACATAGAAAGTGAACAGTAAATCTCGGCGTGCATGGAAATCGTCACTGTTGAAGTTGAACAGGAATAAAGGAGGGGAGCTAACTGTACATGCAAAAAATTAGGTCAAGCGATCAAGCTGTTTTTTCATCCATCATGTGTTTTAGAGGAGACAGCCATCACCGACTTCGTGTTTTTTGGTATTTTTGCAGGATTTTGACCGTCTTCTGAGATCTTTGAACGGGTACATATAAAGTAAGGGTTTTCTATTTAACACTGAACTGATCTTTCTTAGGTTAATTTTCTCTGCATTGGCTTCGGTGAATGATTGATTTACTTTTTATGTGTTTGTATAGCTTTAAGATGACGAAGGCATAAGAAAATATTTTGCCTCATTTCACATGCATAGCAATTTTCCAAGAGCTGTTATTTTAGATGATTTCTGTGAGTTTTTTGATGAAAGGTATTTTATCTCCTTTCTCTTATTGTACTTTTAAGAATCTTAAATAATTGTTTGCAAGATAAACCGAGCTCAACAAGTAAGCTTGCAGTCTGGGTCAGAGCCTCCATACATGCATGTTGTAAAAATCAAAATTCAAAATTTAGACAAGTCTCAAGTTATGAAATATATGTTAATTAATTTAATTTAAGATTGTTGCTTGAGATTTGCTCCATCTTTTAGCTCCAGTAAAAGATCATTACAAGAAAAGCAATGAAAGCATCATCAGATAATTAAGTCGCTTCATTGATTTTTTCAACTTAGAGAATGATATTACAGATTAGAATATATAGAACATATATCTGTTCAATGACAGTACCTGGAGTTAAATATAGTAGAATTCACAATAACTGCTAGAGGTCGAATATCCAAATCATCTATCCAGGAAAAAATGTTAACAATTTGAAGCACTCCAGTGTTCATTGAAACATTTGTTGAGACCTCATTTGCCTGCATGCCCCATTCCAACGGAATTCAAAAGTGGTTATATTTTAAAAAGTGATTGCCCTGGATAAATCATAATACCCAAATTGAAAGTTCACTAAAATAATCTTTTCAGCTTTAGTTGCAGTTTTTCTGGAATTGCATCTAACAAAACTATATTCACTTTATAGTTTGACAATTTCAAACACTTGGGGAACAAAGCGGAGACACAAAGTGGATTGCTTCTTGAGATCTCGTAGAGTCATGCCCAACCCAGCCTAATTGGCGTCCCTGAATGGAAACCCCTTTCTCGCCAACCTTATTCTAAGCCCATCTTGAACCCATCCACGACAATATGCCTAAATTTTGTTATGAAATGCATTCTTTTAATGAACTATTATTTTTTGGTAAGTTTGAGGTTTTCAGTCGACCCCCAACTTCAATTTTGTCATTAACTGTGCCCAACTGGTGGGACCACAAATGGCGACCCCGTCCCCTAATAGCCAATGGTCCAAGCAGCAGGCCAACATGGGCACAAGACCCATGAGCCCACTGACCCTATAGGGTCTTGAACCGGGTAGGGTGCTGAGACAACGCCACCCAAAACCAATGAACTATGCCTTCAACAACATTATTTTAATGAATTATTACTGATGCACAATAGGGGATGAAAGGGGGAAGTACATCATTCAACAAAACTTAACAGCATAGAATTACGTTAATTAGGAAAGGCAACACAATTTTTATCTACATATGGCATCTCTATTGCAACATGCTAGACTCTCTCAATACAAGACAAGCTCAATTTTTCTGAAACGTACGATGCATGAGCAACATACCAGACAAACCAAAAACAGATTCCTATGCAAAGTACTCAATTGCCCTACAATATCTTACATTGGTGGAGATGTAGATCAAATGATCAAGCGAATTTCAATCACATCTATATTTTCTTGATGCAGTCATCTTAGTCTTGCTAAAGAAGTTGTACCAAAACTTCATTTGTTGTCCCGAAGAAATGAGTGTTTAGTCCTTTATACAGTCTTTTCTGTACCATAACAAGGTAGAAGAGATCATGGTACAAAGTCATACTATTCTGTTTGAATTGTTTAGTCCTTAGTGTTGTCTTTTCTATACCATATATTAGACTTTGCTTCTGAACAATGTAGAAGGGATCATGACACAAACACATACTATCCTACTTGAATGCCCATTTTCTGGCATGCCATATATCCATTGTACTTGCTTTCACTCCCTTTGCATACATAAGATACACTGCTTCTTTGCAGGGAATTCTTCGCGCAAACGAATGTCAATGTGTTTAAGCAGCTTTGGACCGATGGAGCTCATTTTGTCTATCAAAATGTAGTGAACGAAGTACATTTTCTCTTGGAAGCTTGCTAGTGTCTGGCCTTGCAAGAGAGCCATCTCTTTGATGGGTATGCGAAGTGCGAAATGGATTGTTGATGCTCCAATGTTGAAAGCTGTAACACTTGTAGGTGCAAGAAGTAGGAGTGATGTTTGACCGCTTGGAGCTGAACCATTGAGTGCTGACCTAATATTTTTTATTAGGTGTGACTTTCCAATTCCTGCAATTCCTTGAACAATTATTTTTAGTGGTGGTTGGTAAGTGTTGGAGGATAGGTGTGACAACACTAAATCCAGTGTTTTTTTGTTCTGACGAGAGGGCATGCAGGTTATTTACATTGGGCGGAAGAGGGACTTGAAATGTTGTGCGGTTTGGGTCTACGAAGTTGGTAGTCGAAGTGTGATATAGTAGATTTATGGGTGGAGTCTCCCAATCATAGTTAAGGTCTTTCATGGTTACCCAACATGTCAATTTGATCAAGGTGGATTAGATGGCCTAGGTGTACACTTGACAAAACTTGCCATTCGGATTGGTTGCATTGTTGTGGTTGTTCCTCATTGCTCAAAGGAGTGCTGGGGTTTGTATCGGCGACTATTTTTGGTGCAGTGCGTCGCACATGCCATGGATGGTAAGTGCATGCCAACCTCTCCCCATTGGCAACGATTTCAGTGGTGGATGACCCACAGTTGTATGCAATGTTACAAAATGGTTTGTAGAGAAGCAATTCACTCCAATAAAACTTGTGAAATCTTGGGTTGTCCCTTGCAGGAATGCTTGTGAAGCGTGGAGATACTCAAACAATAGCTTTTGTGGCACGCTCTTTCCATTGGTTTGTTTTACGAGTTTCTCTGAAGCTCCATTGCTGCGTGACATCAATTAGTGCCATTGTCTCCAAACAAAGAGGGCAGGTCATTTATGCATCAATGCAGTCTGTGTTTGTTGATGTGGATGTGGGTGAGATCGGAATGTGTTGATAGTGTTTGTGGTTTACATTTAAAGAAACAAACAACCTACTAGACAGGCAGAGGGGTAGTTTTAATAAAAGGTGGCAACTTTCTTGGGCACTAATATCACGGTCGACAAGGTTGTCAACAAGTATTTTTCTAAAAGCTATTGGTGTTGGCTTGTCAGGATCAAAGCTAGTCGAAATACGAGAAAGCATTGCATGATATGTTTCGGATTTGGTTTCTGCTTTTGCTACATATTTTGCTATATATTTGAGCATTGCATCTATTGAGAGAACGGGTTGGCAATCTACATTTGCTCGCCAAATAGAGAGGATAGTGGGGTTGTGAAGATTCACTCTGTCATCATTACGAGCAGGGGTGTGCTTTGGCTGGCCACTCTCATTTGAATGGCTTGAAGTGCCTTGGATAGGCCAAGGGGCTTTGTAGCGGCATTCAAAGGTGGCTCCTTTTTTTCGTAAGCATGTGTTCAAGGTACAACATGTATGGCATTGAACACAATTGAGTAGTTCATTGTAGTCATGTGAAGGGTTGGACAACATAATCATTCTTGTGTCCATTAAGCATGGGTTGTCAAAGGTAGATCGTGGAACCCTTTCGGTTGAGATTGGATGGGGGTGCGGGTTCCATGCAGACACATATTTGTCAATGTAGTTGATTGCATTTTGGACTGATGCAAGATTATTCCATTGTAGTGTGGCAATATCAGGTGCTTCTTTGAGCCAAAGGAAGCCATGGACATGTGCAGAACCTTAGTGTTGCCATTCATACATGGAGAGTGGAGATCTTAGTAAGCAATCAGTGTATGGAATAGATTAAAACAAAAAATTTGAAATATGTTTACCTGTACCAATAGTCAGTTGTGCAGAGGAGCTTTTCCAAAACCTCTTCATGAAAAGGAGTAAATCTGTGATGCATGTAAAGTGCAGAAAGGTGTGGGTTTTGCACTATATTTTAGATCCTCCATTGAGTTGCAGCTGTAGCATTTGTTGGTGTGGTAGACGACATGACTTTGTGTATGTCTGGCCATTTAGTATTTGCTCCACTAAGGGTAAAGAATAGAGTCAAGCAACCAACCTGAATAACCATGTTAGATAGCTCTCCCCTATGGTGAGTCCAAAAGGGCCGTGTGCCACGTATTATTGAGCCAAATCGCATAACCTGGTCTACAAGCTTGTCATCGGGAAGGTCCTTTAATCTTTGGCGCAGGGCAAGTATTGTTGTTGGCAGGCTACATTCCAAGTGTTTTTGAACAAAAATAGAAGCTGTGGCTTGGCTTTGGTGGCACATGAGAATATTAAGTATGAAGTATCTAAACCGTGGGTGTTGGCCGAACCTATTATCATGGTATCTTAGAAGATGGAGAGCATATTCATGTAGCTTGACCTCTTTCATATTTTGTTGGTTGAATGTAGTTGTGCCCTTTAGAAACAATGTGAGGAATGCCATAACGAATAATCCTTTAGTGCAGTATTCATTGATGGGTGTCAAAGAAACTTGTGGCCAATCAATAGCTAGAGTCGAGCGTCCTTCCCGTAACTGCATCAAGGTTCGCATTTCTTGCACTTCTGTATGGGTAGGGGGCAGGTTTGCCACAAATGATGTTGTTTCTTGCAAATTATCTTGCAACTGTTCTTCATTTGGATTATCTGTTTCCATGAAACATACATCTGAGGGATTTGAATTTGAGGTTGTTGCATGTAGAAGGTCCGAGATGTTAGTGGAGGCAATAGGCAATCATAAGAGAGATGCCTCATCTAATTGTACATCTTTGAAGTAAGGGTCATTAAAGATCTTATACTGTAAAACCTCATGAACACGTGATTTGCAAACATAGATATATTGTTGGGAAGCAACATTTTTTTTGTTAACTATGAGTATATATAGGTCATGTATATGTTGTGGTAAATAAGTTGCAATTACAGTAATATCCTGAGCAAAACAAATAGTGTGGTCACTGTATTTTAATTGGCCCCCTCTTGCATAAGTAACTTGGAGAATAGGGCTGATTCTTGCTATAAGCATCTCCTCAATCTAAGTTAGGTTTTGCAAACAAGCAGGCTGCTCACCAGGGTCCATGTTGTTCCACCTTGAGAAGCGATTGCCATTTTTTTCTAAAATGCACCTTGAACATGTAGTACTACCATTGAATTGCCTAGTTTTTATTCATGGATATCGTTCCATGCATACTTGGCATGTTGAAATGTTTGATAGGTTGTCCAACTTTGAATGGAAGGAATTCCTAGCAGCGTAATAGTTTGTAGGAAATAGTGGAGGATTTTGGGTTTGGGAGGGGGAGCTAGGTTGTAATATAGACTGCATATGAATTGCGTGTGCTTGTAATGGGGAGGGGTTATTGGAAGGAGAGGGTGTGGACGTGGAAGTTCTTGCTTGGAGGTCGTGACGGTTTGCTCGTCTTCCTCTATTAATAAAATCCTTCTTTGCATGGTACCTTAATTGTTGCAATTGGTTACGATAAGAACGCTTTGCTTGCAAAATTTCTGCTTGGTTTTCCATGACATGGGTTGCTGGGGATCAAAGCAATGCAATATTAATTTTCAGCAGTGCAAAACAAGTAGAAAAGACATTAACAAGCTATGAATTTAAATCTTCTAATTAATAACTATGTGAATGCAAACAAGTATTTCAAAAAATGAAAATTCCTACAAGTTTTACAAGCACCAACTCAATAGAAGTTGCTGCACTTAGACGAAAAAAGAGAATGAATAATGATGTCCAAGGATAATAAAAGCAAGTTAATGAGCCATCACAGCATCAAAACACAGAGGTAAATTCCAACACAAAATATGTAGTGAGCAACTTAGGAACTTGAAGCAGGAACAGATGATTATCTTCCTCCTAATGCAAGACAGACTTGAAAAGAAGCATGAGGCTTTGGAAATGGGAGGACTGCTTTACAGAAAATTTAGTATGGAACACCACAAAATGATCAGATTCATTATTTGGAGCTATAGGTATATAATAGTGATTTGTAGTTCTTTAAGGCACAATCAAATGACATTACCAAAAAGACATTTTCTATCTAAAAGTAAACAGGCTCCTATAACTTACAAATATGCAATATAAAGAACTTACGAGCCATTGACAAATAACAAGGTTGGTGGGTAGGGTTTGGGTGCCAAACACTGCAGCAGCAAGCCCTCTTCTTTTAAGCCATATTTATATTATTCTAGTTTGTGGAATGCAGCAAAGAACCCTACAGGGAGTGCCAGCAACAAAGAATCATCCACATTGCAGGTCACTTCATTTGGGAAGCTTCTATCAATATGCCCTTTGTACAGGACTGTACCCTCCTTTTCAGGCAGTTGAGTAAAATTTGTCTTTGAAATTATGTAACTTGTATTCACTTCTGCCTAAACAGCATTGTTCCTTTTAGTTTTCAAATGAATTAACAATTTGTTGAGATATACATTTCCAGATCACCTAATTTGTATTTGTTTCAGAACTGTTGAGAAATTAAATAAACTGTTCTTCCAATTTGACTGTGGTTGTTCCTGTCACTGTATTGGTCAATATTTAAATTTGTTTCAGTTTGATACCACCCAGAAAATCATACAAACTCATATTAAATTTACTTATCTCTGTTGATTCTATTATTTAGATTTGTTTTATTATATTTCTCAGTGTTTAGAACAATATTGTCTATTCCTAACTTGAACTTTTTGACATAACTTTAAATTAACCAGATGATGGTAATGTGTCTGCAGTTTTACTGGGAATCTCTTTAACTATTCAAAGTTGCCACACAACTATGCTTCAATTTCTTCTTCAAACTTAGTTTTTTAATTTCTGCTATCATGTAGTTTAGCTGTGGGAAACTACCCAACTGTCATGCGTTTATTTTCTGAACTACACATTTTATGCTTTGGCATCTAAAATCTTGTTCTCTTAAAATTGCTTGATAGGTTCCTGAAAAATGTCAAAGATTGGAATCTTGGCATCTAAAATCTTGTTCTCTTTAAATTGCTTGATAGGTTGTAGTTATAATTTTGGCTGCAGGTTTAGTTTTTATTTTGTTACAGGGCGGACAAAGATGGTTTAAGTGCCTTAATTATGACAACTTGTCATTTCACTCACTCACCACTAAACAATTTTTTGTTATATGGCCTTCGTTGCATGGTTTTTCCCCTTCGCCAGAGTCAATTTGTTAGTATTGGTCAGCACCAAATGATTAAGGTGAAGTTCTCAAAGTGTACTAAAAGCTTTCAACAAATCATAAAGCTCTTAGTCCACTGTAATTAGGTCAAAATCATACCTTACTTCACCTGCATATGACTGTTCAGTAGGAGGGATTTTATAGCTCTGCCATGGCTGAGAAGAAACCTAGACAAATACCACTATTGAAATCAAGAATGCTTCTGGATAGAACTCTCACACAGCTGCATCCAGAAGCATTCTTAATTTCAAGAATATCGACTGCAGAAATATTATGTTTCTTACAAACACCCCTGTTTATTGCAATAAAAATAAACATAGCACATGATGGCAGAAATGAAAGCTATGCAATTCACTCTAACTACTGTCATATCCAATAAGAGCTAAACGGGATTGTAAATCTTCCAACCAAAATCTGGAAATATTATGGCTTGAAATTGCATGTCAAAGAGAGGTTAGATACATTTTATAGTTTTGTTAGCCAATAATGAATTGGTTACAATACCATATTTGAATTTGCTTCCTTCTTAATCAAAGGGACATAACCTATATGCCTAACATAGTGAACTTCAGAGTTAAAGACTGTAAATGCATCCTTACATTTTAAATTTGATTCCTAAGGTTTTAGATTGAATATTTTAAAACCTGTAAACAAAACAAGCTTTTGCAGAAACAAAATACAGAATCCCTACATCTGGCAATTAGAACTAAAAGTAAAACTCTCTCACTGACCATATTTTGAAACGCAGCATTTTCCTGTATTGGAGAGCTGTTTCACAGATTTTTTTGCCCAAATTTACTTGACTTTGCCTCTACCATATTTTTGGTAGAGTGTTGGATGTTTCTTCAATTTGTTTGTCAAACCCTACAGTTCAAGGGATGATGTTTTCCCAAAATTCCTGTAGAACATGGGGAAATTTTCGTGCGATGTTAAGGACCCTTTATAGTATGACTTATCAGGTCCTTTACTCGGGAGCGAGATATAAGGGGAGATAAAGGGAGAGATCGATTAAATGAATCTCAGCCGCTCATCATTTTTCGCCCATTTTTTAATTTGTTTTTCGCGTTTTTTGCTGCTTTCCCCGCTGCTATTGGTTTCCTCTCCTCCAAACTCTTCCTCGCTGGTATTGACCTTTCACTTCTCCGATTTAGCGAGCTACAACCTGAAAATAAGGTTTCCATGAGGGTTTTAGAGTATTTTTTCTAAAATGAAGCAGCAGTCCTCCTGTCCTCTATATTGCTGGAGAGGCATTTGTTTTGCCAAAGATGAAGGCAATTGCTGATATAGAGTAGCCATAGACGAGCACATTAAACTGCTTGAGCCATGTTGAGGGCTGTTGTGAAGAAAATATTTGCAACCCCATTAATTTCCTTAATACCTAGAACGAAAATTAGCCCCTATCAATTTAATTCAACAATAACCAGAACAACCTCCAATCCAATTCCCTCTTCGATATTAAGGGGGGCTCATTTTTTAGCTGCGGCTGAATCCGCAGAGAAGCATTTGCCATCTCAAGCTGATGATTTGGTTATTATGGACAGTTGCGTCCAAGTATTTGCTTTTACATTCACTCTCCTATGTTTATTTCATAATGTTTATTTTCTGCTTTGACAGGTGGTCTATATTGTTTCCTTTTTAATTAAAATCCGGGGATCTATTAAGAGGCCCCAACACAGACAAAAGAAGGAAACAAATGAAAACAAAAGCTAAAATGCCTACTAAAACAATATCTAGGGAGTTAAGCAGCCGAAAGCAATAAAGGATGATAAATTTTGTTTGAAGTTGCAAATGCAAAGGGGTCGAGCTTAAACTTATCGCAAGATTCTGTAGGAGCAATATTATGAAGGGTAAACCGACGGATTCCAACTTGTGCAACGATAACAAAAGAAATAAGCTGAAGAAAATCTGACCCGGCCATGTAGACGCTGAGAAACAAGGGCAAATGACTTACCTAAAGATTTGTGCGAAATGTTGTCTGATTCTTGCGAAATGATGTCTTTCTCTCATCGAACCAACTCTCATTGACATAAATGCATCAACAAGGAGATTTTTTATGCCGTCTCCCATCCGTAGTAAATGCATCACCAAGAGTACAAAAAGCAACGAACGAGCAAGATCTATGAAATGGCCTTGCATCCTTTCTCCTGCGATTGTAATCGTCGATAGGCAAAATGGATTTAGCAAACTCCATTGAGGGAATGCCTTTGGCGCAAAAATAGTGAATGTCATGCCCAACAACCCAGATCCAATCGCTAAGGAAGGTAAATACATGCGCTGCCTTGTTAGGTCTTGATCCCCTTGTTTGACAATACGACCACCTTAGGAAGATATGAGAGATTGCTCATAATGGGCTTAGTTGCAAACCTTGATAGGGGATTTGCATCAGAAAAGAAAACACAACGATGGTAGGGTTTTCGTCCTACCAGTTGCCATTGACTTGAGGGTTTCATCCCAAGTAGTGTAAAATGTGAATTGCTCCACAAAAATTCGCCAGAAAATGAGATGCCCAAAATGAAAGAAAGTAGCTTGTTTAAATACCCAACCAAACCAAGATAGATCACAAGTGTTGGCGTACAGGACCACTGAGAGGAGGTGGGGGGGTGAATCGGTGGTCAAATAAAACCAATCACATAAACTTAATTTCCTTGAACACAAAAAACTTTAGATATTATATTTCATGAGAGTACACAAAGATGTGCAAGTCACAACGTCAAATGTGAATCAGGAATACTTAATCATACACAAAACAACACATCACCAAGGAAAGATGAGACACATAATTTATGAGTGGAAAAACCCTAAAACGGTAAAAATAACCATTCTCAATAAAAGCTTTATTAGGCCACACTAGCCAACACCTTGCTGCATACAAATTGTGCATCTCACTGACAACACAACAAGCCCTGTTTCCATACATATCACAGCTTTGTCAAACACCTATCCAACCTTACCATAGCATATGTCAACAATCAGAAGAAACACCAATCTGTACAATTTATTCACTTCTCCTCCAATCAGACTTCTATCACCTTGTGTTTATTTTCATTAATTTTCAAGCATCTGAGGTCTCATTCAGATCAAATCAATTCTGACTTGTAGAAGAAAAACCTTGTAATCACTGCCTTACATACCTGACTTCATACAAACATAAGTGGCAATCTTTATGTATTGAGCAAATGGAGCATTAAACTGAAATCATATTCTCATCATCAATAATATGCATATACTGATCAAAAGAGCATACATTCTGCTGTCATCATGTTTAATCAAAACATACACCTCATAAACAACATCACTTAATTCAAAACTTTAAATCTATCAAGCACTAACATCCCTCAACTTTTTGGCTCCAACATTAAATCCAATCCTCTACTTACCTTCACAAAATTACCTTCCCTTCACATCACAAAACATTTCATCAAAAAACCAATACTTATATCAACCGACTGTTGATATTCTAGATTGTGCAGACTGAGACTAAAACACTTGAATTAAGCACCATCAAAACATTCATCAACCTGTTCATCTTCAATTAAAAGCTCCCATTCTTCACACATTGCTGCACCACACTATTTCATAGATGAACATAATATCAATTTCATCTCTTGCCTTTTACTGTGCAATCTTCATATTCATTCTGCCTTTATACTCACTGTATAATCTTCCTTCATGTCAAAACAAGGTTCTTCATCTTTTTCACATATATCTAAAGGCGTGTATGCAACTTGATATAGATAAGACAACTCAACATTTCTATTAGAAGATAAAGAGATATATTTTGCAATTAGAAACACTTCTAATTTTGAATTGGCGCCAACAAAAAAAACTTTCTATCTTCATCTGCTCATTTCCAAATGATTCATAAAAGCAGAAACCCTTTAACTTCCACGCCTGTCAAAGAAAAAATCATTTGAAATAACCGTTCAGATTTGAATGAGAACCCTTGATTTGAGAGACCCGCCAAGTTCATTTTTAAACAATAGCCTTTGATCTTCAAGATTAACTTGCTCAACCAGTTTCAAGGTATGAGAGGACCGGTTTAGAAATGTTTAGCAACCCCTTTAAGATTTCACTTAAAAAATTGTAACCTTCTATAACCAGTTAACTTCCAAACATAATCTCAAATGAACTTGCTTTTTATCTTGCACGAAAAACATAAACCTAGGGTTTCATCAGCACTAGATAAACCCTAAACAGTTCAAATAAACTTGTGCCACTTGTAATGAGTTTAGATTCCTGTATCATGAACCCATGCAAAGAATGAACATCACCAATCCATGTCAGCACTGAAACAACCACTTTACCATGAAGCAACTCTGTCCTTCAAGTATCATCAAGGTCTTTGTAAATCCAATATGCAACACAGACTTTGTTGTGAAGCAACACTAACATGAAACACCTTTGCTATCATGAATATGAATACGACAAGGAGCACAATCAACACCAACCTTATGAAGACCAACCATGAATACCAACATCATGCATCAACCTTAAATACAACACCTTTGACATCAATGACAAAACAATGCTACTGCCAACAACAAGCACCCAAACTGGCCGACATATTTCAAAAATTTGAATTTATATATATTATTATTAATAATAATATCAATACTATTATTATTATATAATTATATTATTAGTAATATATTAAAATAATAATGTCACCCCAGATAAGCGGAGGGTGTTGTTTTTAGGATCAGAAATGCAAATAAGCAGAAAAAATACAACACAGAGAACAATGAACACATAATTTTACCCTGGGAAAACCCTCCTACTCGAGGGAGAAAAACCCAGCAAGATATTCTCTTATAAATCAGAAATAGAAGTGCAGAAATAGCACTCAAAATCAGGCCCTAGAAAGGTCGAATCTCATACAATGAATCTGCACTTGAAGATAGTGTGATTTCCTTGAATACACAAAATAATAACACTTCTCCTTGAAGTAAATCTGCTGCTGTTGAAAATGAACCTGCTGCTGAAGAAATTCGAATTGGAATGGAGTGAATTGCTTGATTAAAGTGGAGACACATTCTCCTTTATATACAAGACTAGGCGACCTCTCTTCTAGAGCCGACCTAGCAATATAATATTTTGTTTAACAAATGATAGGCCGACCTGCCTATGATTAATTTTGCTTAGGGAAATACCTCCCGCAGTTATAAAACACTAACAGAGGGGACATGACAGTCCTCCCGCCCCAAATATTTCTTGTCCTCAAGCAATTTCTCTGACTGCTCCTTGAATTATAATCTTGTAAGGCCAGGATCCCAATTCATTCTTGGGAGTTTGCATGTCCATCTGCCTAATTTCTTTGACTGTGGGTTGACTTCATTTTCCTTTTGAATCTTGACAATTTCATTCTGCTTGTAAGCTTCTTGCTCAGCAGTAGGGACTTGTTCCATAAGGAACTCAATTTCTTTCTTGTGAAAAATACACCGACTCCTCAAGGTTTGTAATTCAATTCCCCTATGTGATGAAGATTCATGTTAAGAATCTGCAAATCATCAACTACAGTTTTGAGTCCAACAACATACAATTCTGCACCTGCAAGCTTTGTCTCCAATAATTGGACCTTCCCAATCTTCTTGCAGAATCTCTTGAAAACCTTGAATGCCATATCTGGAGTTAAATGCCTCTCCAAATCAAAATTTGGATCACTGAGAGTCTGATCATTGACAGTAGTATTTGTCTCATAACACGTGTGATATTTCTGAGTCTTTCTCATTGAACTTCATAACCAGCCCATGAAGATCAGCAGTGTTACACACATCCTCCTGAAAATTAACTTTCTTAGATTACTGTTGATGCCAGGTCCTTCCCAACGACAGATACAGAGTGCATTGCAGAGATTAACTGGGCAATCAACTGTTCCTAATATTTTCATTGGTAAGGATTACCTCTTTTGTCTGCACTCCTTTCATATATCTAAGATAAAATGAACAAAGTATTAGTAATATTAATATAATAAAGATTTTCATTTTTGCTGTAGTTGTTTTCCCTTCAAAATCTTTTGAAATTGCTATTGTTTTAAGCTTGCTGTGGCTGAATTCTTTGTGACATCTTTCACTGGAGCCAAAATAAGTTTTCTGCTTTTAAAATAAAAATGGCGAAGTCCTTTTTAATGCAGATTAAAATGCTATCTTCTCCTAGCTTTAGCTGCAAGCTTTTAGTGAGCCGCCAGTCATGGAATACTTATAGTTGGAGATATCTGTTTGCTTTATGTTCTATCTGTTGTGGTATGTTGGGTAATTCTGTCAATCTATATTACATGGGGGCCGGTTTTTCAATTATGGTATTATAAATTTAAAATTTCACTACTTGAACTTGTAATTAAATTATTAGGTATTCATATAAGAAAAACAGAAATATTTATGCAAACATAAAATCATATTACATAAACATAGTATAAATATAATAATATGAATTTTATTATTTGATCTGTGCATAAATACTCTCAACAATCCATATGCTCAACAAAGATATATCTCCACATTATTTATATAGATTATTGAATAAGATAGATAAGCTAGTAAACTAATCACATTGAAAGACCCACATTTGAAGGCAAAACCCAAAATTCCTTCGTTCAAAAAATTCCTCCCATCGATTTCATTTTTTCTTCATTTCCTGCAGCTAAAAATCTGTAGAAATGTATGGCATGCAAAGCCAATCTGATGGAGGTTCCCTGTTTTCTGGAGGAGGTTTTATGCCTTCGCAGGCCACTCAAGCTAACGAAGGAGGGTTGTCATCTGCCCGGGTAAGCGGTTTTTACTACTGATTGTTTCTTAAGTTTCTGCTTTCAAGAAGTTTTGTATTGATTTTTCTTTTCTAAAATTTCTTCTGGGCCTTGGTTTTGCAGAAAACTGGTAACAGTACAGGGCTTCTGCCTTTGACAGTGAAGCAGATAAGCCAAGCGTCCCAGAAACATTCGGATGACAGTTCAAATTATATAATAGATGGAGTGGATGTTAACAATGTCAGTGCTTTTTATTGATTGAATATCTTTAAACATTAGGGTTTTATGTGATTTTTAATTCTATAAAAATTCCCGAGTGAGGTTTCATTCAGTTTTTCTACTTTTTGGTTTGGTGGAAATGTCTCAAGTGGGTTTTTCTTGGGGTCGTCTTTTTTGGTTCTGAAAAAGTTGCTCAGATGGGTTATTTCAGGTTTATGTAATTTCTTGTTCTGTAATTGGTAGTCAATCCGAATTATAGATGAAGTAGATGTTAGCAATGTCAGCATTTTTTATTCATTGAATGCCTTGGATATTAGGGTTTTATGTAATCTTTTGTTCTGTAAGAATTGCTAAGTGGTTTTTATTCCAGTTTATGTCCTTTTTTTTTATTATTTGAAAATGGTTCAAGTGGTTTCTTCTTGTGGTTGTGTAATTTAAAAATAAAAATAAAAATTGCTTTAGTAATAGTTTCTTTCTGTAGAAATTGCTGAGATTTGCTATTTTTGGTTTATGTAATTTGTTGTTTTGTAGAAGTTGCTCAAGCTGCTCATCTTTTGTTGGATGCACAGGTTACCCTTGTTGGAATGGTTTTCAACAAGGAAGAAAGGATAACTGACGTGTCATTTTATTTGGATGATGGCACAGGAAAAATTGAAGTGAGAAGATGGTAAGTGATCAAGATTTAGTTGCAGACAGAGAAATCAAATCATTTATTATGTTGTTTAATATCTGTTTATATTTTCAATTATTTTATAGTGAATTATTTTTATATATTAATTAACTATTTAATTATTATTGTATATTTCTTCATTTTAGCTTTGGATTCTGTTATTCTAAGTGTTAAATCTGTTCCCATAGCTTAGCGGTTTAGGCTTGTATTTGGGCTGGTAATATGCACCTATACTGCTGAAAAACTCATAACCTCACCTACAAGAAGTTGAATCCAATTTATGGCCATTTCATGGCAATTGCCTAACCTCTATGAGGCTATATCCCGTCATGGATATTTAACATCCTTCTTCCCATTGATCACTGCTTCAAGCTGGTGGTATTTCTTTTAGGATTGAGCTATTCATATTGGCTGTATAAATCCGTTGTTCAAACAGCTCAGTGAATTTGCAGAATGTTATAATAAATTGCCAATGAGTTTCTGACCTACCTCCATTATTTGTGGCTTCATCATATCATGCAAAGGTACTAGTCTATTTACAGTTTCCTAAGCATTCATTGATGTACTTGTACAATCATTTGAATTTCAATGATTTTTATCAAAGAAACTTATATTGTAAACTAGACAGTTTATCGCTAGTATTTTAATTTCTAAAGTTCCTGGACAATTTACCGCAAGATCTTACTCTATCATTGTAATAGACCTTAGTCCATTTATCTGCTAGATCCTATTTTTATTTTTATAATTTTTCCAACTTCCAAGGCATGTATCAAAGTTGGATGATTTAATGTCATTTTTTGACACAATTCCACTTGCATTCAACTGATTTGGCTTGATAGAAATTTGCATTCACTACCAACCAGTTTAGTTAGATCAATTCTATGATCTACTTATAATGCAAATTGGGCAGCTAGCTGCCAATATCTTTCATGTATTTCCATCATCCTCATTCTAATCTACGTATGCTCACTTTGTCGACATCAGGAAATTGGTGATCATAAAGAGTTAGAATTGGAGTGAACATAAAAAAATTATGTGGATTTGATTATTACACTTGAAACCTAAATTAGAGAATTCTCCTACAAATGGATTAAAAAGGACACTTCATTGAAGGTTTGCGAACAAAGTATTGCAATTAAGGCAGTTTCTTCTACTTGTTACCTAAAGTGATGCCTATGATCAAACAATGAACTTTGAGAGCAAAGAAAAAAGCATACTTACTAGGTTCAAACAATTTGATGTTTAGTGAGATGCCATCTTTTTCGATATTTGGAAATCTATGTGAGCTAAGTATGCCCGAAGCTAGTATTTCCTTAAAAATATTCCAAGGCTCAATTAACAAGTTTGAGTGCATAATCACTAAGGATGGTGGTGAAGAGGTCGCACATTCCTTTTTTTGTGAAGGAGGGCGTTTTAACTTTTAAGTGAACCCTAATCACTGGGACACAAACGGGGTTGCTACACTACCCAAGGGTAATTTAATTATTTTATTTGTGGAGGGTGTTTTAAGTGGACCTTAACCACTGGGACACAAATGAGGTTGCAGATACACTACCCAAGGGCAATTTAACTCAAATTTACTTTGTTTACAATACATTAAGTACTTTACATCTCAACCCCTCGGATCCAAGAGGCCTAATCTAACTGTGGTTTGGTCAAAAATCCTCTGATGTAGAGCCTTAGATCTGGTACATTAGGACAATGATGGCCAAGGTTGTGGAGATTCATGCCAATTGCATTTTCTTAAAGGGTTCCAAAGAATTCTAATAAATTCATTTTGTATAAAAATTCTGCATGTTTCTGGCTTCTATGTATTACACTGATATTTACTGTATTTTATAGATCACTAGTTGGCTGCATCTTCAACATTCTACCAGTAAGAAAATCTGACAGTGTATTAGCTCCAAGAAGATGGCACTAAGAAGAGAGCTAAATGGACATGCAATGCTCCAGATTTAATATAATTTAACCTTGTTACCAAATCTATCCTGATCCTTATTTTTTAGACTGGCTGGATTTGTCTGATTTGGTCCAGACTTGCTGATTTTTTTGACCTTCTGAACAGATTGAATTTATTAAACTTGGTAAACTACAGACCTGATTAAGAATGTTTTACTGTAGCTGTTGGATAGTTGTACAATCAGTTGCTCGATGATAAGCACCACACTAGCTCTGGACAAGGAGGAGGTATTTTTTTGCAGTGTTAAATTATGATGTTTTATCAAAGAAATATGCATCAATGAGATTGACTCAAAAACTATGCAGTTGAATCTTGATAAAACATCATAATTTGTCACATTGTAAGGAACACCTCCTACTTGTCTCTGGATGAGCTAAAAGGACTCTATAATGAATTGTTCATTAGGCACTACACTTGCTGAAGGTTTCACAAATGGGGTAGCAAGCTAAGTGGACTTGATCTTGGGGGAAACTTAATAGTTAAGTGTTCTTGAGTTGGAGTAATAGTGGGATGGATGACCTCTTCTTAGGTCCTAAAGCTTCAAGCTTGTAAGCATCACCCAGATGCAAGGATTGCTAAATGGACCATTCATGCTCATGATAGGTGGGTTTGTGTGAGCCACTACTCATGAAATATGCATCAATGAGTTTGACGAAAAACCTATGCAGTTGAATTCTGATAAAGCATCATATTTATGCTAGCCCTGACTGTTGAATAGTAATACCATAAGGTCTTGTGCTCTTGGTATTCTCATTCACTGGACTCCACAAGGGAACACAATATTGATTGGTATGCCTCCACAATGGATGAATAGGTACATGTTTTACTGCATGCTTAAATCAATTATTCACCATCACCTGTCAGCTGCATGTTGATTGTTGTCTGATTGTCTAAACCATTTAATAGTTTCTGCTGCCCTTGAAGCAATGAGACATTAACCTTTCCAGAAGAAATGGCATTTTCCTTGGTGACATGCAACAATCTTCTTCCATTGCAATGAGCAGTCAATGACTGCACCATGAAACAAAACCACTTGTTCCAGCCAACCTGGGGGAATTTTTTGAGATCTGATCAATTGCAGGTTCATGCTTTTATAAATGTGAGAGAGTAGGGCTTTACTCCTGGACAGCTAGGGATGGCCCTCTGGCCACTTAAACTAGTAGCATTTATGCAGGCAAGGCTCATAGATTGCAAAGCATATATTTCAAAGAAACTCGTGAAGGAGCAGGACTCATGGATGAGGGGCTCATATAGCATGTCAACAACGCTGCTTTTCAGAGAGAAAGCAATGCAGTAATATGCCATCTAAGGAAAGAATATGCCCCAATGTTGGGTTGAATCCAAAAACGTCACAGATTGCATGAAGAGTCAAGAGCCAAGAGAAGACAAAACACCTAAAAACAGATTTAATAAATAAAATCCTATTAAAGGTGAATAGAAGCAAATTTCATAAGCATTATCTTATTCATAATGCTTATAATCTGGGGCATCATTCACTTCGATATTATCAACAGGATCAGCTTTGGGTGAGAACTTCCATTGTTTCAAGTCTTGACTTAAGCTTTACATTGAGAAGTTCAAAGATTGTTAATTCCTTTTTTGCACAGACCATTTCTTGAGGCATTTCAACATTGAGGAGCAGCCTATTGTTTCTCTCCTTCCAATTGTGTTAGATAATCATAGATGAGCAGACCAGCCATAGAGGCCAATGGATTTTGCTTTCAATAGGCTGTGAGAGAAAATATCTTGTAAAGAAGCAGGTATCACCCAAGCAAACATCAATGTGTTATTTGCAATTGTAAGTCTTTAAAGCATATGGAAGGTGAGAGAGAAGGTGGCTAGTTGATTTACAAATGCATTTACAAAGGCAGCAGATGGAAGGGCATTGCCAACCTTTATGCTGAAGTTTTTCTTGGGTGTTTATTTGACCCGAACAGCCATTCAATACGAATGTGCTGATTGGCCCTATCAATAACTTGCTGAAGAGAAACATTTGTTTATATGACCAGACCTTGTATTTTCTTGTGTGATCTCCTATCCATATTAACTTGTCTTTGGCCATGCATCTAGGATGCACTTAGACCAAATCAATTGCTGAAGCAACTTTGGTTGATCCATGTTTAGTGGAATGGGTTTTCTAGATACCTCAAACTTTTGTTTCAGCACCAACAGCTTTCTAGCTTTGTCTGGTAGAGATATGCTTAATACCAAAGGGAGGAATTGCTAACCCCATGATTGATTGAAGTCCCTCGTAGTTGGAAAGAGATTCTCTTCCATTGAATGATTCATCTCAGAATCGATCAAACTGACCATCACTTACCTCCTAATTGAAGTGCTTGATAAATGCATGCATAAAGCTGTTGGGTGTGGTTGAAGCTGTGAAGATCTTGATTGGATTCATGGAGTCAAGCTCATAAATAACATTCCAAGGTAGGTCATGTTGATGTGTTTTTCGTGACCGCACCAACACAGAATAAAGTTACCAACGGCGACTCTATCCTCTCTTGAACAAAATCTCCTGCATGCTAAGATTGCTAGAAAGATCATGCCATTCAACTCCAAGGTTCCTTCATGCAGTGGATAGTCTCAGTTGGCTCGATGTGATTTTGCTGGTATTTCAAGGGGACTTACAAAATTGTTCAATAGTGGAGAAAGGAATTCAAATGCTCGAAAGGTTTGTCTATAAAGCTCTTGTTTCCTAAACTAACCAGAAGGTACTGAATGTAAATGGTGTAGGGTTAAGAAGGCTCTAATCTACTCTAAGGCGTGGGACATGGCGATCAATTCTCACAGACTTCAACCAAGCTCTGCTTTGCCTCACTTTGGACAGCGTCCACAGAACTGGTGCAATCTTCAGAGGAGTAGCTCAAGGTGTTCAGATCACAACTTAGCATGAAAATACCATCACAACGACGCATATAAACATACAAATCATGATCAAAGTTAAGTACACGATATTCCAGTTGACCACACAAGGCGCACCCACCATCAATGAGCTTGCTAGTGGTATGGATAAGTGAAGTTTGCTCAAATTAAACACCACATTCCACAACTAGCATCCACTTGCATGAAACAAAATCTATTTACTTCACTTTAAAATCCTACTTGAAGTAGAAGGACGAAGAAACCTCGCTAGCTACTCACAACAAAAGATGAGATCATCATCAATGAAAACTCTTTTTATTGAGAGAGTGTTCACAACAATTTCTTACAAAGCTTTCAAAGGAAAATTTTTCCTTCTTCAAACTATGCTACCAATCCACGCTATGCTACTTCTAAGTTGTCTCTCTATCTTCCTATCTCTACTCTAATCTCTACTGTCTAATCTTCTAATTTCTACTGAGATACAAATGAAGGGGGATGCCCCTTTTATAGTTGGCCAAGTCCAATGGACGGCTCATATTACAATCGGCTGGATGGCCCAAATTGTGCCACCTCAGCCCTAAATAAGATTCACCCTAAAAACTGCCACCAAGAGGAGTGGGGGAATAAATGAGCAATTAATGGCCACATCCTTCTAGAAGATTCTCGTCCAGAGACGCGTTCGCACTGTTCCTTTTTGTGACTGCAAACTGGATGAGTCTGATCATTGTGGCTTCAACTTCATGAAAGGGTATGGCAGGCACGTTCTCGATGTGACTCCAAGGCTGTAACTTTTTAACCTATTTGATGGTGATTTTCCCTTGTCGTTTTTCAACTCTGAAGTGCTTGAGGACGATCTTCTTCTTAGTTGTCGCTCTTCAACTCTTCAATGCTTGAGCCTGAAGGACTTTCCAGCCTTGGAATCGAGCATTTCTTCCTCGCAATTCGCCTGACTACTCTGGGCGCATATTGGGGTCTTTGAGGAGAAATCCCAACACTTGGCAATTTCTTCCAACATGTAGCTTTCTTCTTTCGAGGTTGTAATGTTGTCTTGGAGTATTTACTCCATCGTCTCAAATCATCATGCTTTGGTCTGGCGTTCAACCTGCAAAACAAACGAAGAGAAGGACATCAAAACACTTTACAATATAAATCCACTTCACTTACCTAATTCCCATGTTTTGATCTCCAAGGTTTGAGTGATCTAGTTCATCCTTTTCCACTAGCAAACTTCATCTTCAAATTCTTCATGCCTTAGCCAAATTTCCAACCCATCTGCCCTAGAAATAATTTATTTCCTCTAGAAAATTTCATCAACCAGGCGCCCGAGTAAAATCTCCATCTTAAAGTCTCCGGCAGGGTGTGAAGAATTTCAAAATCATTTCCTTACTGAAAATCTCTAGTACCCAGAAGAAAATTCCCCCTAGAAAATGCGAAATTCATGTGTATAAGGCGAAAGGGGGTACATTTAATTTTTAAACCTTGGAAAAATAATTTTATTAATGTTTGCCTTTACTTCACATTCTTGGTGCATCTGCTAGGTCAAACTTTCATTTTCAATGCTTATAAAAATTCCATCATCCACTCATCAACCTGGGCGCATCTAGCGTTGTATACTCTCACTTTTCATGCCTTAGGCATTTTCTCCAATTAGCCTCTTCAACTCAGGCGCATTTGACCCTCTTCACTTTCACTTTGCCATACTTGAATATTTTCCAATCACTTGCTCAAGTTGGGCGCATTTAGCCCTCTGCACTTCCAATTTCCTTGCCTTAGAGAAATTCCTTCATCATTTTGCCCTCTTGGGTGCCTTTAGGTGGGTGTGATTTCAATTTCAAACACTTAGACAAACTCCTAGTCTCCCCTTCTAGCTTAGGCGCATATCAGCCCTTAGACTTTTAATTTCATTGCCTTAGAAGAATTTTCAAGTTTGACTCAAGCTTGGGCGCATTTACCATGGCCTACCTCTAGTTTCCATGACTTAGAAAACTTTCAACACTCAATTCTTGACCTAGGTGCATTTGGAGGGTATTACTTTCAATTTTCAACCCTTAGAATATTTTCAACTCTCCTCCTTCAAGGCTGGGCGCATTTAGGGGTAGCTACTCCAAGTTTCAACACTTTGAACATTTTCCAACTCTTCCTACAAGCTGGGCGCATTTAGGGGTAGCTACTCCAAGTTTCAACACTTTGAACATTTTCCAACTCTTCCTACAAGTTGGGCGCATATCAAGGGTGTAGCTTTTAGTTTCCAACACTTAATCAAATCATAAGCCACTCCCCTTAGCTAAGGCGCATCAAAGGGGTTGTACTTCAAGTTTAAATGCCTTAGAAAAATTTCAAGGCTTCCTCCTTCTTGGGTGCATATTAAGGGTGGCAGCTTCAAATTTCAATTACTTAGACATTTTTCCAAGCTCTCCCTCAAGTTTAGGCGCATTTGGCTAGGCCTACTTCAAATCTTCAACACTTAGAGAATTTTATCAACTCTGCTTCAAGTTAAGGCGCATATTAGAGGGTGTACTTCAAATTTGCAAGACTTATTAAAATTTCCAGTCATCTCTCAAGCTAGGGCGCATTTCACCATGTCCACTTCCAATTTTCCAGACTTAAACAAATCTTGAGCTCTCCCAGGTTGTTAAGGTGGATTTGAGGGTGTTAAGTTTTCATTTTATCAGACTTGGATGAATTTTCCAGCTTTTTGTCTGATTTAGAGTGGTTTGTTCACGTTGCCCTTAGCTTGCCCTAGCTTTCTATTTTTAGAAAGTTTTGCAACTTTTGCATTTCAAGCTGATTTCAAGCTCCGGAAGGCTAGATTTTTGCTTTGCCTTAAACCTCGTGATGTGACTGAGTTGTTGATGCCTGATGCCTGCATGTACCTGCTATTTTTAGCAACTTACTAAAAATAGTAATTGTTCAGAATGAGCTCAAACTTTGCATGCTGATTGCCTGAAGGGTGTTGATTGTGACTGGATGATACTTCTGTGTGGCCCTTGTGCTTTGCCCTACTTTTTAGGAAACCTTAATTCCTTTGCATGGACCTGCTAAAAATAGTAAGTGCTTGATTTTCGAATCTCTGCAACTCCGTTTGATCTGAAATTCACTCCATGGGATCCTCATCATCTGGTTGACCTGCTCACACTGGTGCCTTGTGCCGACCTGCTATTTATAGTCCAGTTTCAGAAGCGACTTACTATTTATAGTAACTGCTCAGTTTCATGACTTCCCCAACTCCGTTTGACTTGAAATTTGAATGGTGTGACCCTCATGGGATGACCTGCCTGTTCACACTGGTGCCTGCTATTGACTTACTATTTATAGCCTATTTCAGAAGTGGCATACTATAAATAGTAAGTGCTCCGATTGCCTTCAAATTTTACCAGTGGATAGCTTGAAAGATATTGATTGCAATGGGATACACTGGTTTTCGAAAATTCTGGCATTTGACCCCTCATTTTGGGTCTCGAAGTTGGAAACCCTAATTTGACTTGCATGTCATCAAATGACCTCCATTTGTCCCCATTTCTGTTGCATGTCGGTCAGTTTGTGATACTGAAGTGCTGGGGGGGGGGTTGCCAAGTGGACCTGCTAAAAATAGTAAGTTCTCGAAAAAGTGACCAACTCTGTTTGCATGTCACATCACTGTGTAGCTCTTGAAAAACTCAAAAGGAATAACCTGACATGCGTTGAAAAGCTTTGCATGCAAAACCTAAAATAGCCTCTGAAGACGACTCCTGAAAAAGTCCTAATCCTGGTTTGCATGTTACACCACTGCGAAGCTTTTGAAAAACCCACAAGGAATGTCCAGACATGCGTAGAAAATTCCAACATGCAAACCCTAAAAATAGCTTCCGAAGGCTGAGTGCTGAAAGTCATCATCTCATCTTGCATGTTATATCATCGCGTAGGTCTCAAAAAACCTAGAAATATTCTTCAGACATGCACTGAAAAACTTCGCATGTAAACCCTAAAATCTGCCTCCCAAGGTGAACTTGCTAAAAATAGAAAGTTGTCAATTTCGGCTCAAAACTTGCAGACAAATAGCTTGAAGTGTTCAGGATGCAGTGTAATGATCAGAATTTCAAAAGTGTTGAGAAAATGCCCCAAATCAGGTACTCACTAAAAATAGTAAGTTGTCGGAATTCAATGAAATTCTATTGGGGACCTGCTGGAAGCATGCTAATTGTATTGTCAAACTCAAATTTCAACTTATTCACTCCATTCGACTTCAAACTAGCCGGAAGACTCAAAACCCTAATTCTAAAGACTTAGCCAAAATCTCATGTTTAAGCTCAAAGATGGGCACACCCCGGAAAGACAAACAATAGAAAAGAGAAACGACAGCAAAACAAACCAAAAACCAAGCCAAAAGACCCGAACAAAGCAAAAAAAAGGGGGGTCCCCATTTGCGATGGGGTGATGTGTGAAAAGGTCACAACAGGTCAAATTTCTTAAAAATTCTCTATGCAAATTTGACAACCAAAGGGTGGTTGAAAGACTAATGTTGCTTGTACCTGCCCCACCTTCCTTTGTTTGGCACCCTTCCCATTTAGTAATGAAAACATCATTTCCTTTGCATTTCCTCACAATAAGAAGGTTCGTATTATCTTGCCTATTTGTTTAGTTGCATCCTTAGGTGCTTTTGACACTTGTTGGGGGTAAATAGAGAGAGCTTGAATTTATATAAGCTACAGTCTTCTTGGCATGTTGAGATATCTATTCTTCTAGCATGTCTAGAAGTGCCCCTAAAATACTAGAAACAATATTTGTATAGAATCACTTGATAAATGGAATGGGGTTGGGGACGAGATTTGAGGGGCATGATTCTTTGGGTAGAATAGAGCATGGAAACATAAATAGGGAAAAAATCTAGAAAATTGTGATTAGTTGTGAAGTGGCAAAATTCTTGTTTTTTTTTCCTTGAAAAAAATGATTTTAATGAAAAAATGTTGACCACGATTTTGACCCATTTTTCTTGAAGCTCACCATTTTTTTTTAGTTCAAAATGTAGGATTTTTCTTACATGCATAATGGAGATGTCAGTAAGGTTTTTGACCAAGATTTTTTTTTTCATAGTGCGATTTTATTCTAGTGTACATCATAGGGTTTATTGTGGTTCATTGGCTTGTATGTTAATTTTTAAAGGTTCTATGCATTTAGCCTTTCTATTGATGGTATTTTTTGATTGTTTGTTATTGCAATTGGTCTTTTAACATGTTCTAAATCAATGTCTTTAAATTGTTTAAATTTTTTCTAACATTTTTTTAAGTTAGAAAATAAATTAGAAAATGTCTTTAAACTATTGACTTAGAAAATGTCACATACACTAAAAGAATGAAGAGACATGCAACATTTAAATGTTATATTCTAGTTTTCGTAGAAAATAAAAATATATTTAATCAAGTCCGTAGACATTTTTACAAATATTTTTTAGAAATGTTTTTATAAACAAAAAGGTGCCAAATAACTATTTTCACACTTAAGTGATAAAATTGTGAAAATGGTGTGCAACATTAAGGTTTGTGTGGATTTGAAGACCTTAATTTGGGCTTGTTGGTGGGGGCTTTGCCCCATGACATTGCCCTATACCACAATAAGGAATGCGTAGAGGTATTGTCCTTGGATCTTGCAAGGGGCATTGCCCCTCGACTTGCTAGGGTTGTTGACCCTAGACCCCCATGATAGGTGTTGCCCCTCAACCCCATTGGGATCTCCACTCCCAAACCCTACTAGTTATTGGGGATCTCTTGTCACAAAAGAGACTTGATTACAATGTCGGGGTGATGAGGAATTGGGAAACTCTCGAGTGTGTTGACTCATATGTTGTTGTTGCATAGCTTGCTAAAAATCTCTTTAGATGAGGTAGCTTCTATATATGACATGGCTAGTGGAAGTGGCGTTGTAACTCATTGTGGATCAAATGAAATTGAACCAAATGTTGACTTTGATGCTCTCAATGAAGAGCAATACGAAGATCATTGAATATTGATCGTAATTTCCATTATGTAATGACATTTGATAGGTCACTTAGTTATGAATTTATGAGTCTATTCTCTTTTGCAAATTATGAGGTATTTAAATATTTTGTTCATTGGGAATTATGAATATCACTGCTTTTTTAATATATAATCAAGCTCATTGGAATAATGCATTAGAAATATTATTTAACAACAATGCAAAGTCTAGTGTTGAAATGCATGTTTAGGGAGGCTCATAACAAGTATAAATAAATAAAGATTGAGAAACAACAAATATCTCAGTATCACAACAATACTGCATATTATATGTAGAGATTGAGAAGATGGATCATACCTCAGGCTTACATGGAATGGCAAGAGTTGATATGAACATTAACAACAAAAATTTATATATTCCATAATTCATGGGCTAAACTCTCAATTTTATTTGCTCACTATATCTATATGCTATTAAATGCCTTCATATTTTGAAAACAAGTTCTTGTCCCTTTTTTTTTATATTTTTATATTTAAAAAAAATTGAGTTCTCTTCTATTACCATCTAAATCCTGATTAAAAAAAAAATCTTATACATTTGGTTTGCCAATTTCTTTCCCTAAAATATTTTTGCTGCTATGGTATAAAGTTATCATAAATATAAGATGATTGGAGATACTTAATGTAGGGGTTGTAACTATAGTGTTTTGAGCCTATGTCATCCTTTTAATATTTGCTTCAAAACAGCCAAGACAGAAGACATAAATATTTGAGAATTATTAGATTTATGTTGAAAGCCAGGGATCTTGAGAAAAGCTAAAGTCAAACGAATTTTATTTAGAAATATGACTGATGAATCCAAGTGTCATTGATTGGCGAATATAATTTTTGAAAACTTTAAAACATTTTTCAAATCAGTGAAAAAAAGCCTTTGAAGCTTTCCCCAACTTCAAGCATTTTGGTGTGCAATGCTTATGGAATTTATGTGACTTGATCTAGATTAAATCCACCCCTTCTTTTTTGGGAATTTATAACAATGGTCAGATCCCTCTTTGAGCCAGTGATCAAATGGGTAGGAAAAACACTCTTGTAAGCATGGTGTACTGAGATTATTGGGACTTCAGTATTTGCAGGGCTGGGGTTATTCCTCCAATGCGTATGCTGGAATTCTCAGGCCATTGGGATTGGTTGAAGTTGACCATGGTGCATGTGTATATCAGTTGCTTGAGAATTTGTCTGCATCCAAGATTTAACTCAGGCATTGTATAATGTGTGTCTGAGCATTTGATCCATGATCAAGATCTATATAGAAAGGTTGCTTTGTATTCTGGGTGGTTAGGTGTTCTATAGTGTTATACAAGTTTAAGCTTTCCCTTTTGTCGATTTTTGAATAATATTATAATAGTCTTATCTTTTTAGGATTTTTGCTGTAATCTCTCTTTTTGTTGTTTTTTCAGTAGTGCTTGAATTGCAGATTGGGGTTGTTGTCATCTACGCCATAGCTTGCTTATATCTTTGTGATTTACACCTTAATTGCAGTGCTAAAAGAGCCATTCATTTCCTAACCTGCAGTCTAGATCACAGGAACTGTATTATATCCTCGTAATCTGTATCCCCTTCTTAAAGTTGTTTATGTGTTCATGTTAATAGTGGTGCCAGTGCTGGATTAATTGCCTCATTTGATACTTTTTGTTTCTTTGCCAAATTTGCTGGCATTGGTGGATTGATGTACCTTATTAATTTTGAATTGTTTTAGTGGGAAGTCTCACATGCCCTATTTGCCTGAGTGACTCGAGTCCAATACATGCTGACTATGTATTAGTTTCGGACAATTTCTGGAATTTACCAAAATCAGAAACACTGAAAAGCTGTAAAGAGCAAGTCAAGGACTTAACATTTTGAGTGGTGAAAATCGTGTATTATAAATTTGTTTTAGAATCAGCTACTTGGAAGTTATTACCTCATCTATTTACTATTTGGTTTGGTCTTATATTAATATGAAATTGTTCTTTAATCTATGCAGGGTCAATGATGCAATGGAATCTACAGAGATGGCTGTTGTGCAGTAAGATTTTACTTATTGCTTTTAGTATTTTGATTTTATTCTTTTGTTTCAATCGTTTGTTTCACATTGGTCTCCTTTCTGTTGGTTTTGAATGGCTTGTAATGATTATTCATTATTCAGATGTTTCCCCTATCAGACTCAGAACTGACTGGGTAATGTGAAGTTGGAATGAAAGTTGAAAAAAACCTGTTGCAATAGTACATTTGGATATTTCTACCAGACTACTTGAGTTTTGTACTTTGATGTAGGAATGGTTCATATGTGCGTGTACATGGGCATTTGAGGAGCTTCCAGAACAAGAAACATGTGAATGCTTTCTCTGTGAGGTGTGTATTCAAAACTGATAAGTTGAATTCCTAAACGTGTTTGGTTCAGAATGCATGTATTGACTCAGAAGTTCAGTCTTGCCTAGCTCCATTTTTTTTGTCAAAATCATATTGGATACAAGCAAGTTTTGTGCGACAACTTCTGAATGAAATTTGTTGGACACATCAATGTGTTCTTGCCTAGATTTCTATAGTGGATTTTCAAGTGTATTTGTACTTGAACACCATGCTTGCTTTGTAAAGTGTGGAAGTTGCAAGCAAGGTTCTAAATTTTTGTCAAGCATTTTAATGGTATCTGTTCTTTAACTTGACTTCTAATGGGAATTGCCGTGTATACACTAGTGGTTTCTGATTGGTGTGCCTCCAATTGATTGATTAACTCCAATGTCACAGATGGTACCGGATATTATCTATGCAAATAATTATAGGCATGGCAACAAGTGCCAAGAACTATGTCACTTGTATGCCTACTTGTGTAGTTTGATTGTAGCTTTCATTTGATTCCTTCAGTAATGCTGAACGGTCTTTTTAATTTATGTTTTGATTAGGGGTAAAAAATGGGTTTTGAAGGGGCCTGGAACCCTTTACAAAAGAAGACAGCTGATACACAAGAGATCAACAGTAAGCACAGATCAGCCCGCAAAGATCAGCCCAACAACAACAAGCTGCTTAAAAAAATAACTCACCAACCACCAGCAGCCCAACAACAGCCTCTAACAGATTATCATGACAACACATGCTACAAAAGACATACAAGCATGGGCCGAAGCCCAAACAACCTGGTTTTATCTTGGACCAGAAACCCCACCCAATTTTTTATTGTAGAAACCACCTGAAACACTCAGGCAACAAAATTGCAAAGCAGCAACCAATCTTCTGCTCAGAAACAGCAAAACAAAACCCAACAAGGGAAAAGAAAATTTAATGGTAAAGATCACCATTAAACCCAACCACCTAATCAAAAACACTAGCACACAAGAGGAGAAACACCCCTTGAAGCACCCAAGTGCACCACAGACCAACTCCAAGTCCACCTCAAGAGGATTGAGCTCCCCTCTATAGGAGAGGATACTGTGAAAACCCAAAACACCAAAAGCACACCTCTCTAGCAACCTCGGGCTCCACCCCGATAGGAGAAACTTCCACCTCAATAGGAACACCACCAGAGGAAACCAACAAACAGGACTTCTATCCACATCCAACACACCCACCTCCAACTGAATAGGAAATGACTCCTGACCATCAAGAGTTGTCTTCTCCTCAACATAAGACATAGTGCACAGGAAATGGAAGAAAGTCATAGCTCCTGAAGATTGGGGAAACACACCATCCTTTGGCTAAGCATACAAGGGCTCCAAAAGAGAGACCACAACCAAACCAGCACGAATCTCCAAGGGAGCAAGAGGGAAAGGCATTCCACTCCACTAGCTTAAAACACCGCCCATCTTCCAAGACAAGCCCAATAACAAAAGACTCCTCCAAGAGAAAGCACAGAGCCAAGAGCAAAAGATAACCCCCTTCGAGAAAGATAGCCAAGATAACCACGAAGGGTACCCAAAAGCTTTGATAGAGAGCCCAAGAATAACACAAGAAGCCAATAAAACCCACCTCCTAGCAGGCACCACTGAAACTCCATCATCAGAAACACTAACCACAATAGAGAGACCCCACAATGGGTACCCAAAAGCTCTGAGAAAGAGCCCAAGAGACAACATACTCCAAGTGTGCCACACCTCCAACAACCAAGGCTTTTCCCAAACATCTAGAGAAGCCAAGTAAACCCTTCTTTCAGCAGGAGGAAGAAAGGCCTTCTCCAAGCCAAGAGAATCACCCCTAACCAACTCAACACCAAAAACCTTGAGAAGAACAAAGCCTCCTTCCAACACATCATAATCAACTACTCCCAGCCAGGGGAGAGTAACAGAGTGCATAACAGCACAGCAGAGGCTTGCACCAACAACCACAGTCAAGGTCGTCCCATAGCAACCCCCACCCATGCTCACTATAATGAACACAACGAGCCCAGCGTCGCCAAAAGACACATGGGAACCCTTGAAAGCAAGAATAACAGCACTCCAAATAGGAGTAACCAGCACCCACCACGAGCCAGACACCGCCCAAGGAAGAGCAAGACTCGACCCACAGATAGAAAAGGCAAAGACCCCTCCTGCGATGTTGTCGCTAGTATCCTCTGCCATAGCAACCATCTTTGACAGACCTGCAGGAGCTAGGCCAGTCCGCATCGCAACCAGGACACCAACAGCAACAGACGGATCGCCATCATCCTCCGCAGAATCTTCCTCGCCCTCAGAGGATTTCAAATCCCCACTCCCGCGCGCCCTCCCATTCGCACTCCCGCTCGCCATTCTATACTTCTTTTTAATTTATGTTATTAACAAGATACCTTTAATTTTATGAATAAGATAGCAAAGCCTATTTCCACTTAAAGTGTTCTTCTAAATATTTAGGGTCTGATTTTGATTAATGTGACTCTTAAGGCATGTTATATCTGTATTTATTGTATTGACTGTTTATTTTGACTTTTGAATTTTACTGATAGTACCTTTGAAATGATTATTTAGGCCTATTACTGATTTCAATGAAATAACATTCCATAACTTGGAATGCATTTTTACACATCTCTACAATCTTAAAGTTCAGGTATTGACCTTAGGTATCATTCCTTTGTACTGTGTCCTGTTTTTTTGTTTAAAGGAAAATAGCTTCCTTAATGAATAACTGTATTTACTATTTATACCTTTTATCTGCAGGGTGGAGGTGTTACTCAAACTCCTACAAGCCCAATTGTTAAGGGTTCTCCAATGGGACCACCTGGTGTGGCAAGTCACACTGCTGGCCTAAATCAAGTAAGATGATCAAATGTTGCTTGAAGCGTACCAAGTGAAAAGATTTAGTGTCCCTCGTTAATAAGGGGAGCCTGTATGGGTTGCCAGTGTATTTGTAATAATTTTCTTCTTTTACTATTGTTATTTGTGTAAAAACTATCAAATATCTCTAAGGGCTCACATTTCTCATATTCTAGTACACAAGCCCTGGCCCTGTTTCTATGGTTGCATCGAAAGAAGATTTACATAGAAGAGTTCAAAACATATTTGAGGAACCTGCAAATCTGTAAGCTATCATATTCATGGTTTTTGAAAAGTTTATTTTTCAAAAAAATTGATGTTAAATAAAATTCTATGGTTAGAAGGTGCTTCACTTGTTTTTGATTGCAATGAATGTATTCTATATTGGCAAGTTGGCATTGCTACTTGCTGCATACTAACAAACAAATGGGTTTTGATATGACAGAACTATAGATCAAGGAGTTCATGTGGACGAAGTTGCAAGGAGATTGCCTGGTTCCACAAGGAAACAGATCATGTATGTTCTCAATATTTGTGCTTGAAAACTTTGAATGGGAGGAATGGTACTGAACATGCATATCGGTTTTGCAGGGATGCTATAGCCTTCCTGTCCGATGAGGGCTACATCTACTCAACTATTGATGACTATCATTTCAAATCTACTAATGCCTAATAGAATGATACTCAAGTTTGACTCCGCTCTATGAGATGGGTATTTACTATTTATATTTGACTGACAGCCAAAGTGTATATTATTCTGTTGAGTTCTCTGTAGAACTCATGCCACTCACAACTGTTATCATCGCTCCTGAGTAGTTCGCATAACATTTTTTTTGTACAGAACGTTAGGCACAAGTATGTTTGAATGACCAGAAACTAAAATGTGTAGTAGGCTTTATTTGAGAAGATTTGTTTGAATTTCTCACAGATTTAAATTGGTTAATCTCATAAACTGAAAGATGTAATGAAAACAACTCTCAGTTCCCTGTGGCTTATGTTGCATATGTTCAAGATAACAAATTAACTATTAACATTCTAAGCTCCATCCCTGGCTAATAGGGAATCAACCTTGGGATTCATGCTACTTCTATCATGAATATTTTAAACAGTGCATTCAATTGGAGCAAAACTGCAAGGATTGAGGATTCAATGTTTTCTCTTTCATGTCACAGTCCAGTGCAATATTTGTGTTATACCAAAATAATTACCTAAAGCTAGAGTCTTATTTTCACATTCATCATATGTTTAGACTGTTAAACAGTTTCCCAAATATAATTTATCAATAAAACTGATATCTTTTCGGTTTATTGAAAATTCTTGGTGGCAGCTATAATTGAATATTATGTTTCTTGACCTTTATTTTTCCATGAGGTGTTCCAATTTTCTTTGTCCATCCAAGACACCTGCCTTTTCCATTGCCTTAAGAATTGCTTAGGTCTCCATTTGTTTATTAATTTGCACTCCCATATAGGTAGAGAAAAAATTGAATAAAATCATTTATAGTCTTAGCCAATTCCACCAATCCTTGTATCACTAGGATTCAGGTGAAGCCATTTGTGTTAATCCTCATAAAATTGTTACAAAAGACACAAGGATTTGCTTAATAACTTGAGTCATTCTCCATGAGGTGTTCCAATTTTCTTTTATTCAACAAAGAAGCTAAGATCATAGAGTCTATCTCACACAACCTTTGTCCATCCAAGACACTTGCCTTTTCCATTGCCTAAAGAATTGCGTAGGTCTCCATTTGTTTATTAGTTTGCACTCCCATATAGGTAGAGAAAAAATTGAATAAAACCATTTAGTCTTAGCCAATTCCACCAATCCTTGTTGCACTATGATTGCCATAGGCAAAGCCATTTGTGTTAATCTTCATAAAATTGTTAAGAGGAAACCAATTCCCAAATTTGTCCACTTTTCGGTAAGAATGCAATCTATGGCTTGGTCTAGTCAGAGAAGCACCAAAAGGGACAAGTTCTAGAAGTTTGGCTTCACAACTATCAAAGGAGGATAATGGTTCATCAATACAAAATTTGGCTTCAATAGTTTCTTTAAGCATGCTTCTAATCTTATTCTAAACTTGCAAAACTAAACATTGATATCTATGAAAAATGTGATGATGTTGTTCCAACTAGATTTTCCAAAGGATAAAGAGAGGACTTGTATCCCACATCACCACAAGTAAAGAGGTGGTATTTGGCGAATGACCCATATTATTTCAAAATTTTGACAAAGGGGAAACCAACATTCTTGATCTATTTTGAATATTCCACCACAAGCTCTAGGTCACGATTGATAAAGATCATTGAAAAAAGTATCAGTCAATTCTTCTTTGTTGTTGCAAAGGACACAAATGGAAAGTCCATGGAAACCTCTTTTTCTAATGTTCTCCCATATCAAGCAATGGTTCTAGATTAGCAACCATATGGACATGTTGCAATTAGGCTAGTTGACTTTATTCCAAATTCTCTTCCACTAAGGGGAAACATGGTTGCCATCTTTTTGTTGTTGTCAAAAATGATATTGCAGAGTAACAAAATAAATTCCTATGCCTAAGATAGAATATCTAGATCCTCCAAAGAACAAGGGCGATTAGAAAGAACAAGGCAAGCATATCTTGATCTTTGACAAATCCTTCCCTAGGTCAGCTTCAAGGCTCTTGCCAGTAATAGATCAAAGATCCCTATAGAAGTAGCATACTTGAAGTCAACAACTCTTGAACATCCCACCTCCAAGATCTCACTCAAAGATTGATGCTAGGGAAAAGAGAAGATAATGGGAGGCTTTTTATCCCAAGAATCAATCCAAAATAGAGCACTATTACCTTTATTAATGATCCAAAAAAGCCATTCCTCGATTAGAGAGGTGCTCTCGTTTTGTTTGTGCTCCAAATCACAGATCCCTTCTCATTTAAATCTATTGACAAAATGTCCTTATCCTCCACCCCTATATTTTTATAATTGATAATTCTTGCCTATGGTGGTTGTTTTTTTTTGCATCATCAACAAAATAACTTAGTAGCAAGGGCTTGACTATTAAGTCATAAATCCTAGAACCAAGCCCACCATTCTCTTCTAGTTGACAAAATTGTTCCTAGCTTACCAAATTCCATTTGTGGATATACAATCTTCTTGCCCATAAGAATTGTATGGACAAAGTATCAAACTTCTTAAGAAAGCTTTTAGGGGGAGATATGATCAAAAACTTGTAAATAGGGAGAGCTTGTAAAACATATTTAAGAAGAGTCAACCTTCTAGCAAAAGACAACTAATAGAAGGTCCAATAAACAATGCTTAACCTAAGTCTATCCAAAATCTTCCTTCAATGAAGTTTATTAAGGGTTCTCAAAAAAAGAGGGATTCCCAAGTAGTCCACTAAAAGTTGTCCCAGTTGAAAATGTAGGATTTATGTTGAATAGGATTTGAAGTGTTGAAAAACAAATAGTGGATTATCTTCATTGATTTGCTGGCCAAAACATCTAAAGCATATATCAAGAGATTTTCAAAAGTTGGAAGCTTCCCTAATTTTAGCTAGTCTCATCAAAGTCATGTCATCTATGAACTAAAGAAGGGTTTGAGATTCCAAATTCCCATTCTATTGCCAACCTTGAATAAGACCACTAATTTTGTAATGCTTTAACAATCTATCAAGACCCTTAGCCAATAAAATAAAAAAAATGAGATTGATGATCCCCTTGTTTGAGTCCTTGAGAAGTAGCAACAAGGTTTGAAGGAACACCATTAATTAGAAGAGAAAATGGAGTTGTTACATATCTTATAACTCACTCCAACCACTTAAAGCAGAAACCAAAAGCCAATAAGATGCATTGAAGGATAGACCATTTGACTTTGTTGTAGGCTTTAGACATATCAAGTTTGAGGAACATAGATTTTACTTTAGATGAAGCCATAGAGTGGATCGCTTTCAATGCCACAACTATCCCATCTAAGATTTGACGTCCTTTAACAAATCCGCCTTGCTCAAATGAGAAATTAAGAGAGCCAAACTCTACTTAAGACAATCAACAATAAGCTTGGTGATTATCTTATAAGTAACATTACACAAGGCAACACGATGAAAACAATTTAAAAAGTTTGCCCCTTCCTTTTTGGGAATAAGAACCAGAAAGGTATAATTGATGGCTTTGAAAAAAAAAAAATTGTGACTAACAAAATCCAACAAATCAATTTTTAGAATTTTCCAAAATTCTTGAAAAAATTCAATAGGAAGTCCACTAGGTTCAAGTGACTTACCCTTTTTCATCTAAAACTCCATTGCCTTCAAATCCTTAATAGAAATAGGTTCAAGGAGTGCCTCATTCATAGAGTCAGACACTAGGAAGGAATGCAACAAATACTTGTCTCTCCTCTTCCAAGTTTTGGAGTTCGTACTCATAAAATAAAGAAGAAAAGTGCCAAACAACTTTTACAAATATATCTAGGAAAAAATTAAGTTGATTTCCTTGGGTAGAGAAAAAAGAAATGATCACATTATCCCTTCTGTGCTCCTTCATAGAGTTACGAAAAAATGACATATTTTTATCCCCTTGTAGTCAATTGGTACATGATTTCTATTTCCAAAAAATCTCCTCTCATAGCTCCCATTTAGACAATTCATTGGGCCACCTAGTCTCTTTCTACATCAGTTCCTTCGACATACCTTGATCTTTGATGTCCAACTTTGCTTGAATTTGACTTAGTCTTGATTTTTTTTTTCCAAAAGATAATATATTCCACCTTTTGAGATTTGATTTAACAAATTGAAGCCTCTTAAAGAATGAATAAACATCTAAACCAAAAGCTAGCTTCCCTTCTAACGACCATCTTTTTCTAAGATTGACTAGGTTGGCCTACCTAAGTGACATAACTTGAAACTTAAAAGGAGTCTTCTTGGGGTTAACAAATAACGAGAAAGAGAATTTGATAGGTCAATGATCTAATCATTTCCACCCCGAAATTTCAAAATGAGAAGTTCAAGTATTATCTATCAAAAATCTAACACAAGGAACTTGTTCAATCTTTTAGAGATAACATTTCTCTCACACCTATTGCTCCAAGTGAAGAGTTGTGAATAAAGACAATATTTGGTTTATGTTCACAATCAAATCCTGAGTAGCCTTTTATTAAGGGATGCTACTCAAACCCCTAACATTCAAAGAGATAAAAAACATTTTTTAGGGGTACCAAAGTGAGTCTAGTGTCTTAATAACACCAAATTCAACTAGTGACTCCCCCATAAATTTCACTTTTAATTTTTATTTTTTTACCTTCCAACCATTCACAATTTATAATTTCCTCCTTTCTTAGTACTCTTCTATTGCAAGCCTAGTATAGGAGGAACCTTTGTTTTTCCATCTTTTGCTCTGGAATCAAACAATGGGTTTGTAGTTACCTGTAAATCATTTGCTCTCACATGAAAATCTACCGTCTTGATGGCATCAACTTTTACTAAAAATAAAGCTTCATTCTCCTGTGAATTGTCCATTTGCAACAAGTTCCTAGCATACATGTCATCGTGATTTGGAGATTCATGCTCTTTAGGACCTAAACATGTGTCTATCAGAATTGATAAGGTGCTTGAATCTATAAAATTGACACCTTGATTCGATGGAAACTTATCATGATCCACTGATTCAATCTCTTTAAAGCTTTCTAGAATATTAAATTTATTGTTAAATAACTCTTATAAAGTGTCCTTTTGTTGTCGACTTCCAACCTTCCCTTTAGAATGGGATTTCACAAGAATAAATCCATTAGCACTTGTCTACTTTGGGTGGATTGGAGCCTTGCATTTTACCTTTGGGTTTATTATTTGTGTATTAGGGGAGGGTTGAGGGGGTTAAGGACCTATCTTTGGACAATTTCTTTGAAAGTGTTCATATTCATGACATGTCCAACAATGAAAAGAAAGAGCTTCATAATTGATTTATTGAATCCAACTCATACTCCCCAATCTAATTTCTAAAGAATTTGGAAGAGAATTATTCAAATTAATCTCAACACATAAATGGACAAAAGTAGCTACCTTTCTATCCCAAGTTTGACGAGATGATCCCAAGGGCTTTCCAATAACCGTTGCAGTTGATTGAAGGATATCCTATCTCCTTAATTTTATCGGTAGCCTAGGAAGAATGTCATGCCCCCATAATTGCAACACTAAAAAATGAATATTAGAATACAAATAATAAAATCAAACAAATATCAAAGATAATATTATTATTTTAATTATAATTATCAAAGATAATATTATAATTATAATACGATTACCATAATATGAAATGGAACAATGGATATTGTAATTATAATTATTCTAATAATAAAAATATTCACAAAGGAAATTGATAATATTCATGCCTCAATTAAATGAATAAATACTAAACATTGCTAAATGCATTGATTCCCTATTACTATTGTCAAAGCTAACAATGTAGGGAGTGGTTATATTATGCAACGGTTCACTTAATATAATCCTTGGTTTATGGTATCAGTTCCTAGGGTAGCAACTTAAGAAATACGTCCATTCAAAGGATATCATTGTTGAAAGGGTGCAACTTCTCACCCAATCAAAAGATATTTAAGAAGACCCATAGACATCCCAAAAAAAAAACATCGATTTGGAAGAGTTTAAGCAGAGATAAAAAAAATGGGAAGGAGATTAAGGTATGGAACAAGAAATATACGGGCATTCAGTGAAGATAAAATAAGAAAAATTAGGGATATACAAGCAAATTGGGAAAGGGAATAAGAAATAATCTTAGACATAAGGGCAGATATCTCAACAGATATGATCACCAAATCATATACGAGGTTGCATAGGAGATATAGAATAGATGAATGAAGGATTAACTAAGAGGTTTGAAAGAGATAAATAAAGAAAGAAATGAGCAAGTAAGTACAATATAATTAATAATATAAGAATAAGTAAATATACGAGCAATCAGGGATAACTAATAATCTGCACTTAGGAATATTAAGGGAAGTAAGTTAATATAATTTCATATATACATATAAACATAAATAAAAACATTCATTAGAACATATATATATTATATACAGTTTGCAATAATGATGCTTTTAGCAATTATTGAACCTTATAGTAATTATGATGCTCGATCTACACTAACAATATCTTTTGAGTGTGAAGAACAGATCGATTTGGAGAAGACGAGGTAAGAGATCTACCAACAAATAAGATATTAAATTTGTATTGTAAATTAATGTGTTTATGATAATTATGAGATATAATGCATTGTTAAATAGGATCAAGGTTTCATGCATATTATTACATTCTATGATAGCACCTTCATAGTTCCTAATGTATTTCTCATTATTTGCAAAGCTAATTTGATTAGTTTATAAGGAGCAAAATCATGAGGAAATGAATGGAGATGGAACGATGAGGGTATTAGACTCCTTACTAAATGGACCACCCCATATGAATGGCATGCGCCATGGGGTCACCTCATATGAATGCCAGAGTTCAAGGAGGCTAAGACTCCCCTTCAAACTCCCCCCTCTTCCATGCTCCCCCATGTGGTTTAGTGACAGTGGGTCATGAAGGGATGAGATAGGGCTACAATAGGGAGAACTACTAAGAGGGAACCCTATTAGGGAGAACTGCTAAAAGGGCACCCCGTGATAGGGATAATTGCTAGAAGGGAACCCTATCATGCAGCCTCCCAACTATCTCCAAGTGAATCAATTGTTGAAGAAAATGAAAAGGGTCTTCAATCATAAGGGGAGGATACTTGGGGCATCTCATCATGTCCTCCTCATCATGGTTGAGTCCACATAGTCCTTGGGACTTGTTATATTATTATATATAATCCTTCTTAGACTTAGACTTAAGTGCATTTCTATCATATTTATCTAACATGGTTGTAGGTTTCCATGACCTAACTTACAACATTTCAATTTTGTGTAGGAAATTGCATCTTTCACTAAAATCTGCTATTGGTTTCATGTGGGATTGTGATATTAGGACAAAAATAGAAAGTGAATCCAAAAGATAACATTACAAAAAAGAAATCCAAATAGGGATCTTTGCTGGTAACTCCTTCATTGGATCAAACTCTACATGCCAAGGTTGGTCCTCCCTCAAAGATCATGCTTCGATCTGCCATTCTAGTAAAAATCACAACAAAATACTGAATAATTTCCACGTCTCCATTTGGGTTCTAGTTTTTACAAGCTCAAATCTCTCAAAACAGCTTAAAGATACAAATTCCCATGAACTTGCAAATTAATGCATGCTCTCATAAATAGAGGGCATCATCCGCAATAGACTTTAGATTGATAACTAAGATCGGTTGATCCTTACTTTTCTCCAAATACCCATTAGGGTTCGAACAATTGGTCACTCGTTTCTCAGATCTAGCTTCTTTCATAGCATGCAAGAGAAAATGGATAGCTTTGGGGGAAGATGTTTCCTCCAAAATAAGAATGAATTTATAGGAAAGGTTAGGGATGTTCCCAAGCCCCCATTCGACGCCATGCAGGATACCTCGCTTGCAGGAACAACAAGAAGAAAGAAAATCGAATGGAGGGTTTCAAAAAAGAAAGAGCAAGGCGCCCTAAACACCCCAAACAACAGATAAGATGCCCAAAAACAAGGATAAATTCAATCCCACGCAGGAGAGAGACAACCTCAAACACCGCTGGACCGTGAGAAGGAATGACACCCTGACAGGCACACCATTTTGCAGACTTGTACGCCATTGAGTTTTTCACTCGGCCTCACAATCTGATCCGTAAAAGTTTGGCTTTTGTAAGATGAATGACTACAAAGTTTTTGTAATTAAAATATGTGTTCACCTTAAGTATGGCCTATTTAACTTGTAGTTACCAATGTAGATCAAAATATGAGTATGTAGTTAACTTGGAAGTACTTTTAAAAAAAAAAAATCCAGAGTTTGAGGATGCAGCTATCAAATATAGAAAATACAATAATAACTAGCACTTGCACCAGAGGGTGCAAGGGTTACGCCGATAGAAAAATATAGATAAGTAGAAGGGGGTGTGATGTGCAGGTTAGCAATTGTATAATATTGTCTTTATATTTTTACAAAGTGAATGTAATACATATTTAGAGTTTAACACTTGTATAATATTGTCTATATATTTTTACAAAGTGGATGTAACACATTTTTTATCTCACAACAAAAAGTAGACATTACGAAAAGATAATGGGTGTATAACCATCTCTATCGCAAAATAAAGAAGTAAACATACAACGTGTTCATTCCATCTCGTTCAAATTATATAGAAAATGCCAATAATATATAGAGAACACCTTTGGCATGTTTTGTGTACTCCCAAATATATACAATTTTGTTTGAATTACATACAAATTGTTTGTAATATATAGAGAACACCTCTAGCATGTTTGGCATATTATTTGAAAGTTCTTGAATCCATTGTATGTCATGGAATAAGTTGGTAGCAACATGAAAGTGAAGACTGTAATAGTTTATTGATAAAAAATGATTTGCATGTACTAAAATGATCAAGTAAATCTAGTTCATGAGAGATGATTTCCATGAATCCAAGGCAGAGTCCAACTCCCAACGTTGCTTCCTGAACTCTAAAGCATGAAATCATGTGCTAGAAACTCTGGGTGTGTAATTATCTGACATAATATTATACTGTATGGAAATTGAAATTGAAATAATTTTTTTCCTTCCATAACTGTAGCATATATTAATTCAAAGTTGCTAAAAAAATCCTAAGTTGATAGGTTCTCCTGGATGCCTTGGACAAAAAATAATAATGTAACAACCAGCTAACTAAAAGTGACAGTTTTGTCCCAACCGGCTTCGGATGTTGGATTGATGCTGCTAATGTTGATATACATATCCTACAATGCATCATGTTTCTAAACACAAAGTTTTTTGAGCTAAAATTTTCAAAGAAAGAGTCAACACTACCATATTCTTTGAAATGTTTGAGATCAACATTATGACAAATAAATCAACTTTGGTCATTATATGTATTTTAAATCCAGAAGTTAAGCAGGCGATCCACTAACGAATGCATAAGCTATGAATTGCAATGACGAATGCCCAGGAAACATAAGCTATGAACTACAATGACATGTAACATAAACAAGTAACAATTTAAACTGTAATAGTTGGCGAAAAAGCTTTAATCAACATTCATTTTCTATCATTTATTCCTCCTATAGAACAGTCACTGATATTTAATTTGCATGGAATCAGAGAGTAATGGAACTTAAAATCTAGAATTCATAAAAAAAAGCAGCCACGAAGCCCAAACATTCATTCAACCAGCTTAAAGGATATGGATAACTGTAAACCCCGAGGTCAAAATTTAAAGTCAAAATTCCGACCACAAGGGACAACTTTTCTAATGGGGGAGACACAGTGTTGGCTCTCCTAGCTAATATAAAAATCTAGAAATAACCTAGCAATATCCTATAAATTCGGCATTGATAACATTATTGTTTGCAATTTAAGATATTCATCTCAAAGTCAAAATAACAAAACAACAAAACTAAATCCAAGTAAATGAAAATTGAATATGGTCAAAAAGTCCATTTGGCTTCATTGAACACAATGATTAATGCCACAGCAAAAATGCAAGGCATAAAACTTCTACTGCTATGTCATTTTGCCCAAGATGAATATGTACAATATCCAACTATTGACAATCAATCCGTACAAGTAGGAAATAGAAGATTAGAGATAAATTCTTATAATTCATCAATGATAAAGAAAAAATCAAGAACAATAGTTTATCCATGACAAACAAGCATGGACCTGGTGAGCATATAAACTATTTAAAGTATTATAAATATTTTTAATATGCAATTACTAGAGGTTTATATGTAATTCATGAACAATAAAGGGATAGTGAGAACAATGACATTTTAGAGGAGAGCATCTTTTGTCTATGACCAGAGGCATAACAAAGTGAACAAAAATAGTAAGCATTTAATGTCAAGGAGGTTGTTACAGAGGTAATCACACACCATATAGAATATAGCTAGTCCTTAACAATTTGAACAATACAGTTGTTCACAGCCAATGTGAATTTGGAATCTATGCAACAGAAAAATTGTTGGTGAAATGTCTACTTTGTATTGTTCATATGTTTTTGCAATTTCTGGCAAATTTTGTTCAAGCAACTTTCCTTGTAGACAACAATTGATACTGCCCTTTTGGCTATTGTATGCCTTATGCAAATTCAATTTTTCGACTCCAGGTGTAATGCATGCTTGATACCTGCACACAAGAACGAATACAAAAACACTTGCAAAAATGATGTCCACAGATGGACATAAAATACAAAGACACTTGTAAAAGGACTTAGCTCAAAGGATGACCATTATCAATCTATCTGTATAGATGGGCATCTATTGATATTCTTCTCCATTAAGTATTACTAATTGAATATGCAATCAACTAGTCTCTAGGTATTCAGGAAAGAAACATAAGTCAATATTTGTTCAATAAAAAATTTATCTATCAGAGTGGTCTCAAGAGTAGACCAAACTATCAGTTTGGCCCAAAAACAGTGCTAAACTTTCAATATGATCCAATAACAGGGTTTGATCCAATAAAAGTTCTGCAAGCGAAAAGAGCAAGCATAGACAAGACATATGTTAATTGTTATGTCTGAGTGTCAAACTTGCATAAAATAAGAAGCTTGTGAGAGGCCAACCTTTAGCACTTCTTAAGCACAATACAAAAAAAAAGCTTTTAAATATGCCCAGTGATAATGATTGCAATTAACTAGATATGAATTATATTACTCACTCCTTGTATATACATATTAGAAGAGCTTGGATGGTGTGTTTTCTCCTTTCTCCAATCCATGTCTGTGCTAACCTCTAACTTGAGAGTGATCCAATAGAGAAGAAAAGAAAAATCAGAATGACAACTATGGCCAAAGGATCATCAGCCAAACAGATTAATATGTTGACAAGATCATTTGTTATGCCCATACACTGGACCAAAGTAGAGCCAAAATTTAAAATCAAATTCCTGCTACCATCTGGGCCTTCATATGACTTTATGCTTCTGGAATGACAACATTTTTCCAGAGACGAGAAATTTATATTCTTACATTCATAGAATCTAACTTCCATGTGTAGACCAACCAAAAGTTATGTTTGGCAATGAATCCAAATCAGGCACTCGAAAACTCAGAAGTGGAGCATCCAAAATAGTGATAGCTAGTTAGAAGACGGTGAAACCAAGTTATGCTTCTAAACAAAGCAACGGGCAATGGGGGATAAACATAAAACATCAATAGAAACTTCTGGACACTCTTGGAAACAGTAATTTGAACTCATGAAATTGATAATAAAAAATGGGTACATAATAAATTCAGAAAGACAAGTATGGAAAACAGGTACATCAATTTACTAATTTAGCATAGAGTGGATGAATGAATTTCTCAATGAAATGACAAGAAACAATATTAGAAATAGTGTGAACTAAAAACTCTTTGGAATTGGATTTTCAATAATTCCCATATACTTAAGAAATGTTCTGAAAAGCCGTCAAAACCTTCCTCAACAATATTCTCACATGGTTCACACAGTTTGGGCAAGGAAGGCATGTGTAGCTTGAAAGCATCACTTTATTAGAGACCAAAATGCAATGAGAAGTAAAAACAATAAAAATACAATTTTGTTACCATTACCTCTTTGAAGGAAAATGGCTTGCATTTTAATATTTCTACTTACTTGCCATATAAGGTGTTGAACCATTTGTTGTTGGGTTGAAATTTGGACTTCGGTCTTTCATTTGATTTTCAACAATCAAGAGACTTTCTTTTCCTTCAATTAAGATTCCATTTGTGGCCTAAACAATAAAAAGCAGGTTATTTCATACCAAATTTGGTCTAAACCAAATGAAGGAAAATAGACATGTAAACTAAAACAATTAAAACATGTTGCTCTGTTTTTGTGTCATTTTGTAGAGGCCCAAATATTAAGAGTTTTTTTTTTTGTTGAACTTCTAAATTTGAATACTGAATGAAATTATTTTCATTTCACTCATAACTATGTTATGTTACTTTGTTAATGTATTTTCTATGATAGGTTTCATTTTAGTTAACTATGACATTTTCACAAGTGTAATAGCCAACCATTATAATATGTTTAAACTTGAAATCTTTTGCAGAAAATAGACAAGTTTATGCTTTGCAAATACATCAAGGTGTCTTACATGTGGTGTCAAAATGTCAAAATGACCAAGGGTGCAGCTCTATCAGAAAATTTATAATTTGTTAAGATTTACTATTAATAAGGAAAGAATGCATAAGCAAGGTAATAGTTTTCCTGTCAAGCCCCAAACATTATTTTAAGCTTATGCAACATACAGGCTGTCTTTTTGAGGCCAAAAATGCAAGCAAACATCAAATTTGGAAGGGGACAAAATGCATTCAGTTAGAAATCTGCATATATCATATTTTATTCTCTCAAATATGTTTCCTAAGAGCTTGAAAGCTTCTATCTAAGAAGTCGTTGCATGTCATGAAAAATCATGATTTCTGCAGTCACGAACCTGAAAATCAAAATGACCATAATTATTAAAGTGTATAAAAAAAGCAAATAAAAGCTTGCAATGATTGAAGAGCTAAGAAACAACGCCATTGAATTGATTTGAATTTCTATTATCCTTTGCTCTTCACCAACCACCTACCTGCAAATATAAAAATAAACAAATAGAGGATAAGTACCATAGTAGAACTATTTCCTGCACTTATAAAAGTGAGAGCAGAACCAATCTCAAGACATTTGATAAAAAACTGTATGAAATGGTATACACATACACTTGTGAAGGTAGAATACTTAAGAAACCTAAGATTCTAATGTTGGCAGGTTGTCTAGAGTTCAAATCACCACAGAAATCTAATATTCTTCATATTAATTCGGTATTAATTCGAAGTTGCAAGTTGTGAAGGAATAATCAAGGAATCAGGCAAGTATCTTTCCTAGATATTTTAGCACCTTTATTCTGCAAAGATCAGCTGGAAAGTGTGTACTTATAGAGTTTTGATCTCTAAAAGGTAAATCGAATAACAATTATGTCCTCTTATTAAATACTCTAAAGCGAGGTTCTGATCCCTGTTGAGGTCTAGCCTGGGCCCGCAAATTTGGCTTGGCTATGTCTGAGACAAACGTGGATTTAATGTGCAAACCCAGAACCGACACCAGGAAAATCTTTGTGTTCAAAAGAAACCTAACCGTGATGATGGTTACTAATATGTATCAATTTTTCATGTGCAGTTGCACTATACACCATTTTGATTTATTTGTAACATATATGGTTTGCTTATTAAATACTCTGAAACCAGGTTTGTTAGAAACCCTGAACAAACCTGGACAGTTGGGCAATGTTCTGATCCCAATGTCATGCCTGAACCAGTTGAAGAAGGGGAATAGTTGGAGCCCCTAAACCTGAAAAGAATAGTTCAAGATTAGTAACAATTTATATACGCCCTGCTAATTAGGATTTCAAATTTGATTTCAATAACAATAAACCTAAAGAAATTACCCTAGCATTGGCTAATAGGTGGCATGGTGACTTTTCATTCACTGGGCAGAGCCAGTGCTCGAGTCTGATTAATGGCAATACCAGCTGATTGTTACCAGTGAGCCGCTGGCAGAGATGAGGCATTATTCTCGACGACGGTAGCAAGGGCGCTACAGCACCCCCGAGAAGGGCTCGTCTCATTTCCCGTCGTATAATTCAGACATGGTGATAAACTCACCAAGGCACTCTTACAGTCAGACTGTGCCATGGCCTCGTGCCTTCCCACAGCAGCCATGAGTGTTACCACGCTCAAAATTATCGGCTCCGGATCGAATCTCTCCAGATATGATTTGATATTAGAATTTGATTTAATCTCGATTCAATGCAAGCATAGTAAAACCGACAATGAAAACAAGTAGCAATTGACCGTATTTTTTCCGGTGAGAGTAGTTAAGGTTCCTGGTAGTTTTCTTGCCGGCAACCCATGGCAGTATTACGGCGTGAGACTTGTTTCAGGCCAAAGCTCATACAATATATAGCCTATCAGCTAATTAGATGGAATCATAATTTTTTTTTTTAAGTATATTACTTGTAAAAAATATTAAAAACAAATGTTATGAGAAACAAATTTTGGATGGCTTACTTTGTGGCAATCAAAGACATTGCGGAGGTATAGTTTTAATGATAATAACAAATTAACAATTCTAAATTAGTTAACTTAATTTAGACCAAAAGTAAATTAGTTAACTTAATTTAGACCAAAAGATGTTCTAGAAATTCATTTAAGTTTTGAGTAATAACTTAAAAATATCTTAATTGAATTTATAATTTTTACTATTGGCAACAAAGATGTTGAGATCACAAAATTGGAATGGAAAACTATTTGTATAATTTGCCTAATAACAGGAGCTAGGAATTCAATTCCATGGATATGGTCATTAAATTGCAAGATATTAGGCCTTAGAAAGGCTTAGTTGAAGGGTATGTACTTGAATTTTTTGTTATAAGAAGCTTGTAGCTTTGGAGGATTTGAGATTATTTGGTTATGAAGCTTAATTTTTTTGGGGTAGGTGAAAAGAGTTTGCAACTTTGTAGGATTTGAGATTATTTGGTTATTAGGCTTGAACAATTTTGAAATAGATGGTCATCGTGCATCGATTTCTTGTCTTGTTGCTATGTTTTTTTATTTCACATTGACATTTTTTTTGCTCATACTTGTTAGAAGGTTTCAATAATTAATTATACAATGTTATTTTCTTGAGCTTTTTGAACACCAAGATAATGACCACCTTAAAAAAAATTAGTTGGTAAAGAAGTGTCAAGATCATAATGTTTGCTTTCTAAGTTAGCTAGTTCTGAAGCAACTTCAAATATTATGATCAAATTCAATAGAGTGCATCAATGAAGACAAGAGTTGCATTGCAACGATGTTCTTGTCAAATTTTGGGAGGGTGGTTTTGTGAAAGTTACAAGAGTAGTTTTATAGAAGTTGTCAATTGTACTATGCTAAAACTTAACACTTAACTAATAGTTACTTATTGTGACATAGTATTAAACTATAAGACTATTGTTAGAATTATGTTGAGAAGCCAAGAGATTTTGATAATCACATAAATATACTCAAAATAGGTTTTGACATTAAAAAAATAATGTTCAATATTTATAATGATCTTTTGTAGCTCTGAAGAAAATATAAACAATGTTTTTGGTCTAGTTCAAAATTAAGTAGGTTTTTTATTTGCATGATGAAATACTAGTATAGTAGAAGACTATAGGTTGGAAGCAAGAATAATGTTTGCTAGTTTATAATTATCATTGAATCTTTTGGGTAGAAGTTAGATTGCACAAGATGGTCATTATTTAACAATACAAACATTGAAATTTTTTATTGCGAGTGCAAATGTTCCATGTATGTGATATCTTCACAACAAGAACACAGTGGTTGAAATGTCATCTTTGTAGAGTATATGATATTTGTAAGGTCTACAGAATTTAGTAGAAGAAGCTCCCCATGTAGATTGTAGTCAATATTGTCATATTAGTTATGCAATGCATATCAAATTATGTTAATAAGAAAATTTTGTGTCCTTTTTGTAAATTGTGCAACAAATAAAACTTTCCATTGAAGGGCTATCTAGCAATTTGAGCAATGGCATAAATTGCAACAAGGGTCATATGGAGGGAGGCAATTTTTTTCAACTTAGTGTTTTGGTTACTTGCAAAGTGTATGTGTTTATTGTCAATTGTGTGAAGTATTTACTTAATGCAATGCCTTATATAATTTAACTATGTAATGATAAGGAAATATTTTGGTTCTTCCCTACATGTTAGATCTCACCAAAGTTTGCAAGTGATTTTTTTTGCATTCATCATTAAGCCCCTCCAAGTAAGTGGATTGCGATGCATAGATGATATTTCCCCCCTTTGATTTTTTTGAAAAGTAGTGAATGTGTCTTTGTCGATGACAATATGTTTTATAAGCTTGCACATAGTTATGTGTTGTTATTTGTAATGATAACCTATAAAAATAATTGTGATATTTAACTACATACAAGTTTTACAACACATAATGTAACATGAAAATATATATTGGAAGCTTGTTATCTAGATATGAATAAGAAACACTACATGAATGAGGTAGTACATATAGTAGCAATGTCATCATGATGATCCCCATGATGTGTAGTTCATATTACTTTTTTTTAGGTGGTGATTGGCAATAATTGCAACAAATGAGCTAGCCAAATATTTGCAATCCATTTGTGTTAGTTGACTGATCTAATTGTGTTTAGTGTTAACTTAAACTATGTGTAAATAGTGAGAATACTTTCAATTAGCATAAATATGATTATGGAACAAACTAACCTACCAAATCCTCTCCACAAACCTATAGCCAATTAAATTTTTAGAAAATCAAGTTTAGGCATAGTTCTAGAGGAGAGAATTCAAGCATTTATTTATGGCCTGACATAACTTTGTATTATTGGTAGTCAAGGGATTATAATTTGTTGTAAACCAAAATACTATACATGAAGACATGTAATGTATTACATGTTTTAGGGAAATGAAGAATAAGAAATAAGAAACCCAAAAGTGGCAAATATATACATTTTCCTAATGAATGCTACATGTGGTAAATGGTGTACCCAATATCTTATCTTGGAAAACATGTGGATGAAACCCACACACATCTATTGGCCATAAAAATTCTTCATGCTGGATAAATATTATCAAAGTAAACCAAAACATGGAATATCACAAGAAAACATAAATTTCTAGAGACACTACCATTGTTGTTATAGTAATTTGTAACTCCAAAAATTGAATCCACAATATTATTTTTAAACTTGATTTAGTTTCATATTTTGTTAGATTAAGATAGTCACTTCCTATTGGCTTCTAAAGGTTATGCAATTGTGGATTGATTATAATATATTATTTTGCATATAGATTTAAATGTTTGTACAAAAAATAGCTAGCATGGGATGTGGTCCTATAAATGTTTATTTGAGGGTGTATTGATGCAAGCATAAGTTATGTAGTGAATGTTAAAGAGGAGCCACATTGTAAATATGTGTGTGATTTGAAATGTAAAATCAAAAGCTTATGTTAATTTTTAAGCATCAATCTCCATGTTGAAGATTATCTAGTAAGTTTTAATATCAATTAAGTATATTCATGTACCTAACACACAATTTTACAACCAAAGATGCAAAAGGCATAAGTGTTTTCAAGCACTACTTTTCTTTGATTTAATTTTTTGGGTGTACAAGTGAGCAAATGAGGTGCTATTTGATTCATGCTTCCCACTCGACTATAGCAAACCAATACATTTAATCACTTATGAGTATGTTTAGATGCTACAATTCCCAACTCTTTAATATAATTAATTAATGAAATGACCAATTATTTTAACATTTGCATGCTATCAATTTGTATAATTTCCACTAAACATCAAAATTTTGTGTTAATTTAGGGGCATGGAAAAAATTGTATCAATTGTATATTATTCACATGCTTTACTATTTTCTTGGGCATTAGTGGAGTAGGAGTGTCTTGACTATTGTGCATATTATTAGGGAGCTTGATTTAAATGGTTGTATAAGCTACTAGTGTTTTGTGCAAATTGCTAGGTGCTTGGTTGTGCTATACAAAACTAGTGATCAAGAATTTAGTATTTGTGAGGATATTTTGTGTCCATATTTGTTCATTATGTTTATTATTTGTATGGGATTATGAATTTTGTTTAAGGAATCATGTGATAAAGGGGATTGATTAAAGGTATCATGCTAAAGGAAATTTAGTGATACTTTAATTGAGCATGAACGTGAACAAGGGATAGTGAATAGTGATGATTAGTCAATGAAAAAAAAAAATTAAAGAAAAATTTTGAAAGTGAGATGTGAACTTGCAAGTAGTACTTTTTTTCCATTTTATTCTTCGTTATGTGCAAACTAAAAAAACGGTTTTTCTTGACTCCTTGGTTTATAGCCAACTACAAAAAAAAATCAGTTAATTGACTAGTGAATATGAAGCTGCTACATTTTGTATGTTTATAATAATATGAATCAATGCAATGATAAAGTATATAAACATATACATGCTAATAATTTGTACAAATTTTAGTTAACAAAATAAGTTCATGTAGTAATAGTGAGGCATAAGAAATTATGTATTAACTAGGTACTATTGAGATGATTTAGTTTCTTGTGGCTATTGCTATCCTTCTATATGTTATATCCTAGATTTTATACCAAAACATTAATGAAAAAAATGGACCAAAAAATATTTTTTAATACAAAAGTGGCATTAAGTAAGCCACACAATACAACTATGTGCTCAAGATACCATAACAATATGTGATGACACACTTTGTAGACACACCAATGCACATAGAATGACAAAACAAGCAAAATATTACTAAACACCATGGGACACAACACCATGGTTGGCATGAAAAATTAGGCATGGAGGAGAGATAAAATTCCCAAATTCATTGAAACACCTGCCAATTATCTCCACCAAACCACCCTCCAAATTGTTAGGATAAGGCAACATCAACATTGTAATCCTGTGTCATTTGTATGTCTCCACGTTCCTTGGAATGTGTTCTAGGGGACACGAGAGAAAAATATTAAATTTTGGCATATTGTAATTATATTTTAAAGAGAGGATTTATTTTCGGTGGTGATTACATATCAAATATGGATAATGCATCTTTCCTAGGCATCCAAAATAGAATATGAAAGGTTTTGGAGTGGGAATCCAAGATTGGAGAAGAAAAGGTGTTTGTTGGTGTTCCATTAGGAAGTGGAAAGGTCACCCAAGCATCTAGAAAGAAAGGATTTGGATCTAGCCTATGAGTTAGGCACCCATGTGAGTCTTGACTATCCACTTAATATTTTATTATGTCATTTGGTTATCCAAGAAGAGGGGTGTGGGTTTTTGAAGGTGGTTTTGTGTCTCTTGTTTTGGTTTACCATTCATGGTTTTACCTCCCACAATTTCTATAAATTGGAGCCATGGGATGGTAGTTTCATATTGAGTTCTTGCAAGTAACATGGTGTTGCTAGGTTGATCAAAGATCAACATTGAAGTGTATCATTGTGTACTCTTGTTGGAAGATTAATAATATACTTCCTCTTTTCTTAGGTGGAGTTTTTTCCCGAAAGGGTTTCTCCATGTAAATCTAGTGTCACATTTTGTTTGTTGATTTTTATATTGTGATGTTTGGTACAATCACATGTTTATTAAGTGTTGGAAGGTTTTTTGGCTATAGTGGGAGCTTTTGTTTTGTGGTATATTGTAGATTTGTGAAGAGTATTGTTTTCCATGGCTTCTACCTCTTGCTAGAATATTGATAAATTCAATGTAATGGGCTACGAGATGTGGAAACTAAAAATGGAGGATCTCCTTGAAGAGAGAGATTAGTGGTTGCCAGTTTCACAAGAGAGTAAATTGCCTACAATGTCTAATGAAGATTGGAAGAAGTTAGAAAATAAGGCACTAGGAACCATAAAGTTGTGTCTCACATATTTCATCCTCTTGAATGTCTCTGCATAAAACACTGAATACAAGTTGTGGAAGAGAATAGGTGATATTTATCAAAATAAAAGTTTGTCTAACAAGTTATATCTCAAAAGATGATTATATTCATTAAAAATGAAAGATGGAAATTCTATTGCATACCATTTAAATGCTTTTAATCTAATTATAAGCCAGCTTACATTAGTAGATGTTAAATTAGAAGATGAAGATAAATGTATCTTGTTTCTTTGTTCATTGTTTGTATGTTGGGAAAATCTAATTGTTGCCATAAGTAGTGGTAATGTAGAGACAGATATGGACAACATGATTTCCATACTTTTATTAGAGGAGATGAGGAGAAAGTCTATGGATGTTGGCTCCCAAGATGCCTTGCATGTGCGAGGAAGGTCCAAAGAAAAAGGGCCTAAAGGGGATAAAAAGAGGGATAAGTCTAAAGGGCGTTCTAAGACCCTCACAAAGAGTAAAGTGTTGGAATTGTGGAAAAAGAGGGCATTTGAAGGAGAGTAAGAACAAGAAAAAGAATGTTGATTCCTCCATGAAAAAAGTCCTTTGAGGATGATTTTGATGCTTTGTTTATTTCAGCTAACTCTATTAGTGATGATGCTTAGCTTATTAATTCAAGTTACTCCTACCACATGACTCCTCACAAGGAGTGGTTTGTTTCTTACAAAGCATATGATAGGGGAGATTTTTTCCTTAGTGATAACACTAAGAAGATTGTTGGTAAGGGAAGGTAAAGTTGTGTTTCAGTGATGTGAGGATTAAATCCCTTGATGATTTTTACATATTCTAGGACTTGTGAGAAATTTACGTTTAGTATCCAAGTTGAATGATTCTAGAATGCATGTGACATTTTACAAGTCTAGTTACAGGTTGGTAAGAGGGAGTTTGGTGATAGATAAATGATCTCGGATAGGGACTTTGTTTATGCTAAATGCCTCTAATTTATGTAACTCTTCCAATGTAACTTGCTCTAAAAATGCATGTATATTGTGGCACCATAGATTGGGTCACATTGGTGAAAAAGGTCTTAAGATCATTCTTAATAAAAAGTTGGTTGACGATATTTTTGATTATTCTATTGGCAAAAATGATTTTTGTGAGCATTGTGTGTTTGGTAAACATAATAGATCTTAATTTCCTAATGGAACTAATAAGGAAAGAGAGATTATTAGAGATCTCATTCAGATGTATATGTACCAGTGGATGTTGACTCTTGGGTAAATATTGGTATTATGTCTTTCATTGATGATGTCTCAATATACACAGATTTATTTTATGCATTCTAAATTTGAAATTTTCACTAAGTTTAAGGAATTTAAGGCCTTAGTTGAGAAGTAATTAGATTATAAGATAAAAGTGTTGAGATATGACAATGGGATGAATATTGTTCCAGGGAATTTGATAAGTTTTGTAATCATGTAGGTATTGTTCGACAGAAGATTACTCCTTATAGTCCCAACAAATGGGGTGGCAGAAAGAATGAACTAAATCTTGATGGAAAGAGCTAGGAGCATGTTAAGTGGTGCTAAGCTTGATAGATGTTTTTGGGTAGAGGTAGTTGGTACTAAGGATATATAGAGGAAGAATCAGATGGATCCGAGGATGGAGAAGAAGAGGATTCAGATAATTCAAAGGATGTGCAGGATGAGGACACAAAAAAGAGGAACAGGTAAAGCCCATTACTCCTATCTTGAGGAGGTCCACAAGGCAACGAAATCCAGTTGATAGGTATAGCCCATCCAATTTTTGTTGTGTATTTGCTTTGTTGAGTATTGAAAATGAGCCTAGATCCTATAGGGAGGCTCTCTCTTTAGAGGAAAGTGAATCTTGGTTGCAAGCCATGCAGGAGGAGATGATGGCTTTGTATAGTTGTGACACTTGGGATATTGTTAGTTTTCCTAAAGGAAGGAAGCCCATTGGATGCAAGTGGATATTTAATTTAAATAAATTTCGAGCAGATGGTCGATTAGAGCGATACAAGGCCAAATTAGTGGCTAATGGCTACTCCCAAAGAGAGGGACTTGATTTTGATGAAGTTTTCTCTCCTATTGCTAAATTAACTTGTATTAGATTCCTATTATCTATTGTCATTGCTTGTGATTTTGAGATAGAGCAAATGGATGTTATAATTTCTTTCTTGCATGGGGATCTTGAGCAAGAAATATATATGCAAACAATTGATTTTGTAACATCCCACTATGCAACCCCGAAGGGTAAGAGCCAAAAGAGGACAAGATTTTTTTTTTTTGAAAACATAAATAATAACTTACACATGAAGCGGTTACCAATACAATATATCAACAAAATACAAGGCCAAGGATGGTTGAGTGTACAACCAAGAGGGGAGGAATGATTTACCCTCCAGAGAAAATCTGAATAGGAGCACACAGAATAGCTCCAACAAAATTTGCTCCAAAATTTCTTGCTCTGGTGCTCCGAAATTACTTTACGTCAATGCTTCGAAATTACTCTGCGTCGATGCTTTGGAATTACTCTACGTCGATGCTCCGAAAACATCACAAAACAACAAGTTGCGTTGCACTAGAATTAAAACAACACAAAACAACAACCAGAGAGTTGTGATGCGCTGGAACTTTTGCAGACTATTGCATGAAGGAAATACACAACCAAAGCTTTGATTTTTGCATGAAAATTTTGGAAAGGAAAGCCATACTAATCATCATAATACAAGCGAGTTTGATACCAACACCAAAATCCATAAGCCAAATATAAAACATCATATTTCTTCTCATTAATTTATATTACATCTCATTTCTCAAGAGAGTACAATATACACATAAGGGAATATACCTGAGTACAATGGCATAGTCATGAATAAGATATACCAATTGATAAAATAAGCACAAGAGAGAATAGCTCCAACTAGTGCTCCAATACCCTGTACACTAGTCCCCAATGGTGGTGGCAACGCCTCCCTACCATGTGGACTTAGAAGAGACCACTTCGTCGTGCTCAGAGGTAGTCACAAGACCCAAGCAAAAATAACAAGGTAAGGGGAACATAAAGCCAACACTCACATAAGACATAGAGAAAACATGGAATACAATGCATTAAATCCAATATCACAACATGAAGATGCTCATACAATAACATGTCAGGTACTACTCACGACTACTAAGGTATGAGGTGCTAGAGTGCAGATTGGATGGAATGTCATCATGCATGCTCGAAGGGATGGCACCACATGGAATCAAGTACACTTCTCATACGGATGAAGAAAACTCAATCATGCCCAAATCAACGCCCTACAGACGGATAAAGTCTTCTCGAGTGCATCCTTAGCCTTTACAAGTGCTCAAGGCCATGCACGAGGACTCATTATCTTATAATTGTTTTACCCCATCTCATTTAACAAAGCATGGAACTAAAAACAAATATGAAACAATGAAAAATCCACTAAAATCCATCATAAAAACCATTTAAAATAGTCAAGCAGACACTACTATTAAATCATTTAAATAACTGATCACATCCACTAACAAATAGCTCAAATACCATCCAACACTCATCATTAACATAATAAAAGAACCCAATCACATAATCAGTATTAACCTCATTAAATAATCCTGCAAAACCACTTTTAAATCAGATAAAATCTACTAAGTGGTAGTGACACAAAACACAGTTTCAACTGTTGTTCAAATGCATGAGAAAGAGACAAAAATTTCATCAAAAAATAAAAGTGCCCAGATCTAAAATCGAACAACCCAGTTCATATTTTGATGCATCTAGATGGATTCCATCTTTAATTTTTAATTTTATGATCTGAAATAAGGTGTTTATAAAAAAAATGTCATTTTATGCATTGCTGGGCAAAAACATGAAAAATGAAAGTGCTCGAATTAAAAATTGGACAAAGACCCAATTGAGATATGGACGTTTCTACATGGAATCCAATTTTATTTTGTATTTATAATAGGTGGTTAAAGAGTAGCATCAAAAAAATGTGTTTTAACAAGAAGACACAAATTTTGACCAAAAATGAAAGTTTCTAGAATTCAAATCTGCCAAAGACTTAGTTGAGATTTGGACATTTCTAAATGGAATCCACCTTTATATTTTGTTTTTAACAAGTGGGTAATGAGTAGCAAAGGAAAACGTTTTTTTACTAGGTTGCACAAATTTTGGCCAAAAAAGAAAGTATTCCAAATTCGTTTTGGACTCCAACCCAGTTGAGATTTGAGCATTACCAAGTGAATCTCATTGTTGGATTTGAGTTTACACTAAGATATTTGTACAGATTTAGGAAAGACTCATACTTTCCCCAAAAATAAATACCATAACAGGTTGAAAAGAAAACTCAACAACCAAAATTCTATAACACCCAGAGCAACCAAGACTTTCAAAAAATTTAAACACACTCATGCCTACATTTATAACTAAAAAATTCAAGGAAAACACAAAAGAATACTTCAAATTTTCCCAAATGTGAAATGAAGAAATGTTTTGTTAGCAAGGCACGATGAGATTCCAAAACGGAGCAGCAAGACAACAAAACTATGTTGAGCCTTCGGTGCGACTGCCCACAAATTTCTTCTCATAAAATCTCCATCTTTCTTCTCCAACTCAGCTGCCCAAATCGTGGGGTTTTCTCCTTCTTCCCCAAAACAAAAGTTTCTTCTCCCCCAAAAAGATAACTCTCCCCAAAACAAAATAAATATATCTATATACATATATATCAATGACAAGGCTGCCCAATTACTTTTATCTAAACTCCTCCAAAACAAAAATAAAATAAAATAATTAATTAAACAAGCTACTTAAGCTCCCCAAAGTAATTAATAAAAATCACTAAATATGCAATATTCTCTATTTCATATAAAAATAATATTTTAAATCCAACATTAAAATACATACAAGCTCCCTAATAAGATTTAAATAAGACTATAAGAACTCACAAAAAATGATTAATAAAATCATTTAAAAAATTCCAAATGAAATTATATCATTCTCTCAATAAAAATAATTTAAAAACATATTTAAAATCTCATGAATATAACCATTCCAATCTCCCATCAATAAAACACTAGAAAATGTCATATATGAAATCACGAAAAGATGTCAACGAAACCACATTGAGACACCGACAACCAATTAAATATATATATAACCACATAAAATATTAACGAAAACCAAGACAAAATACCTCAATGAGACATACTAGAAAACCACATACAACTAAAAAGTTCTTCGGACATATCGCTGAAAGGTGCTCCAAACATTACCATTATGTAACTGGACGGTCAGACAACAAGGGAACACCACACTAACAGGGTATAGTGGGCTAGGGGGACATTTGGCTTGTGACTACCTCCAGTAACCACCATCGAGGAATACAAGTACACTTAGGCCTGTGGATCCAGGCGAAGTTGATACTTAGTACCTTCATTACTCCAATCACGCATCAAAGTACATGTGCATATCACATATAATATAGTCAAAACAACATCAATCATCATGAAGAGGGTCATGATATTGTAAGCCTCTTGAATACGAGTGTTACGACATCATCCTTTTCCTATCCATAATCATAAATAAGCAATGATAACAGTATATGAACATATAATCATGTAATCCAGAATAATAACTAACCATGATAACCTTTCACATAACCATCAATGTCTAATCTCATTATAACAACATTTAACATTTAAAATATCAAATCAAAATCAAAATGCTATCTTACCCAAGCTGGAGTTAGAGAGGTGTTACATCCTCCCTCCCTAAGATTTAACTTACTCTTGTTGAATAATGAGGTGTTTTCTTAGCTTAATACTCTATAAAACTTTAATATTGTTGATCTAAATAAGTTTTTTCTTTGTTACATAAATTCTTTGTGGGTGATTATCTTGATTAATCCATTTTATTGTTGTAAAATGTAGACAGAAGTTGATAGAAGAACTAGACAAGATATTAGAAAGATTACACAAGATGTATCGTGGAGAAACCTTTTCAGGAAAAAACTCCACCAAGAATTATTCTATTATTCAATCTCTGAATTACAATAGCATCAATTCTTGCTTGAGAATGCTTCTTTTGCCTTAGCCAATCTTTTTCACACCTGCAATAACAATTATAAAAAATCTCTTCAACTTGAATGAGATATAGACCCAATAAGCAACCTTGTAATCTCCAAAAGGTGGCAATTACAATGCTCAAGCCCAAGCCCTAGAAAACGTACGCCATATTGCTTCAAGTTGAGTTCTACTGTGAAAACCAAACCTTAGAACATGTGCTTCATCCATTTGGGCATCCCAAACTGAAGCTACAACTCATCCTTCACTTCGGTGATAATTCCAAAGCTCCTCCTCAAAGATGGAACCCAAGTGAGGGTCCCACTTAACTAAGCCTTCAGAAATATCTTATCATGCAAGGGAGTTAATTACAAGAAGCCAACTTGGGCACCCAAGTTGGGTCCAAGTCATTTCTTGTTAACTGAAACATTACTCAACACCATTCATGCAAGAATGGTCATCTCTTGTTAACTAGAGGTAGTCCTTGTTATGTGTTATACAACTCAAGTTATTAGCCATGTATTCCAAGTTAACTGAAGTCAACTAGCATACAACTAAAACTAACTGAAGACAACTTAACCATAACTAAACTAAACTAAATTGAACTAAACTAAACTGATTCTGAACTGAACTGAATTGAGCTGAATTGATCTGAACTAAACTGAACTGAACCGATTTGAACTGAACTAATCTTTATGCATGCAAACATAAAAACCTAACTCGTAGGATCTTTACATGCATTCAAAAGTGTTATTTGTTACTCTGAATAGTTAGCTGAACTTAAGGTGTCACATTACCATGTGGGTGCCCCATGTGCCCCTATTATTTAGGAACTCGCAATGGACACCCTCACAAGCTCCTAACATTTAGAATTAATTCAAATGTCAATAATCATGATTATTTCAACAAATATTTATCTTATCCTAATCTTAGTGTTGTTGAACACATTCCAAGAACTTGGAAGATACATGAAATAATTAATGTTTAGGATTTGCAATTAAATGGCATCCTATTTCCAACAACTTCTGGAAGTCACGTAAACTCAATATGCAGCCATGTCACACATTAGTACTCAAAATCTGTTAATCAACACTAACATATTGTACTTCATTCCAAAGATGAGAATATAATATGCATCATTCATCACTGAAAAAAATAGAAAGGACATGCATTTAACGTTCACCTTTCTAAGAGTCATTATCAAAATATTGACATATGCCTTACTCATAAAATCTCAACATGAAACAAAATAACATGGTTAATCTTGCTAACATCACATTTGTCACAATTCTCAAAATAAGCATTTAATTTAACATCCGCATTCATTCAATGATACATTAATTTCCACTAAGAATAGGGTAAAGAAGATGCATAAACACTCAATTCTTTCCAAAAACACCATTGTGTGCAACAATATTTGTTTTCCACACACTTCCAATCTCACACATTAGAACATATTTGGCATCATTTTCTATAAAATCTAACAATTTACACATTTTAAAGTACAATAAGCCAACTTTTGATTTTTTTTATATGAAACCATATCCAAGATGAAACATGCATTTATACATACATACATACATCACTAGGAATCACATCACAAGGCTACACAAGGGTCCATCTAGAAACCGGTAAGCAACATACTAAACCATGAGCCAAGAGCCAAGAGCCAATATACATCTCACATAATCCATGTCTCACACTCAGTGGTTTGATGGTGTTAGGCCTCACACACACGGTGAGACCATCTAAACAAGACCACAATGACCTATCTCTTGTTAAATAAGGTGGTTAGCCTCCAAGAGATAGTCATCACATATAGGTGGGTAGTGGGTCCTAGTTGTGTAATAGCCTCACATACCCCCATCCTTAAAGTTCCCTGTGTCTACTTCCTCATATACACTCAATTGATTATGGATCTCCCGTTCTTAATGAGAAATCACATTACAACACAAGACCAACATTTGAAAACAACAAATAGAAAAATAGTTTAGCCACCAAAGATCATAAATAATTATTGAATAAAGATTCAATTGCAGCAATAAAGCAAGAAATGCACATAGTTTCAACACTAAATCATATGTAACCACGAGGGCTACATGCAAATAAGATCACAAGGTGTGGCTAAACCATCACAAACAAGATAAATCAATTTTTTGTTGGTCCTCAAAATAAAAATAAAAGTCATCAATAACCAAAAGAAGATTCACAATCTTCCAAATGGCACAATACATAACTATGTGACTAAACTAGCCACCAAACAAGGAGGGAACAACGTCTAACTATCGCAATAGCCCCTCATGTGTGGCAGAGTGAGCACACCAACCACATGGCATGAGGTGTACTCCTCGACTACACCCCGCATAACATCGTCACGTGGCATGGACTTTCCAAGTGGCCCATGCACTCCTTGGTTGCCCGCATGGAATGTGCACCTTGGCCACATTTCACATCATGTCTCAGTGCAGCATGGTCATACACCAGCCGAAGAAGGCATGTACTGGTTGTATGTCACATGGCAGTGTGTCTATGGCTCTGCGGAAGTAGGCACACACAGAACACACCTTGCATAGCGATACCTCATGGAGAAGGCACACATGTACTCGTTGTAGCTAGAGGTATACATGGCTAGGACATGCCCATATGCTAACCGACCCAAACACTGTCGAGAGAAAACATGAGTGTCCCTCTACAAGTGTATGAGGCCCCATTATGATCATCACACAAGTAGGTTATCATAACACAATCTCATAGTGCACCTTCATGTGGCATCGTGTCCTTGAGCTCGACTCGCTACTATCAACAACACGACATCATCGCCAACATTATGTCGGAACATTAGTGTGGTGTGACATCATATCTATGGCATCGTGGTAGAACACGTGTAGATACAAAATAAGTAATGCATATATGAGTATAAAAATATGGGGCTACTTGAGCCTCACCTCTCATGTGGACGAGGTTGACTTGCTAATGCCAGCTCAACGCCCCTACAGGTGGCCAGGCAATGCCAGCTCAATGTCCCTATGGATAGCCAGGCAATACTAACAAACTATTGTTGATGTACTCAAAATTGTGGGGATTATGCTAGCACATATGGATCAAGTACCCTGATCCATCATAAGGGGAAGTAGTGAGTACTTTCCTTAGGATCGGTTGAGCTGAGACCGCTCTGCATCACAACATGCATATACTGCACACTCCGTCCAAGGAACTTTGTGGCTGCTCCTACCCCATCATAGATTGAGGGACTAGAGAACCAAAAGAAAAGATTCTATGAAACTAACTTTTGACAACTCTTAATTATATATATAAATTTCAACCACACATGGGTTGGCCCTCAATCAGGTAACAAACATATAAGCACACATAATGGTATGGTTAATCCCACACCTAAAATACAACATATCCTCCATGGATGGGTACACAGTCTCACCATCCCATGGGCACACAAAGCAAGTACGAGATATTCACAACACTCAACATGTGCACTAACATAGGATGTTCACATAAGAGGGAGTACCTTTTTCCAATTTCCTCTTACCAAAATAAAACCATTATCCACCTCTAATTATGTAAGATCAATACAACCTCCCAAGAACATGTACTCCCAACATCCATACAATATATCATAGTGCTACATGGAGTAAATCAACAATGCCATAATAACTCACATTCACATTCACTATTATTAAGTGGTAAATCACCTTACTACACACATGTTAACCACAATTATTTCCTATACACAGTGCAATATCATTACAATGTTTACTCAAGTCAAGGTATGCAACATTATCACTTCAACATACATACAACATTTTGCATTTTTCATTAACATGCAAATGGTTTCACTATTCCCTTTTTCTCTAAACTTTTTCTTAATGCATAATGATTTCTTATTCAAATTCATACATGTTCCATGATTATGAATGCAACTTGGGGACTTAGGTCCTTTACCCAAGGTTTGATCTAATAAAACAAACCTCCATGAATGCATAAACATTTGCTCATAAAAGACGAGCATACAATAGATTTCAATACACCACACATTCAAGATAGTCATCTTCGTTAAACCAATGGGAGAGAGAGATTTACAATTCTAACATAGGCACAAATGCAAACATGGTTTCATCACACAAACACTTCCACACAAATGCATCAATCATATGAGAGCATACAATAATCTCTATGAACAAACAACATGATCATTCATTTTCTATTACCATATTTAATAATCTCAATGCAATATAACATGCAAAAGCAACTTCAAAACCACATAGGGTCAATCTAGCAATCACTTGCACAATGAGGTAAAGCACAAGAAGACATGCGCTAGAAACTTTGCATGGTGATGAAAACAATAAGACTCGAGAAGAGGATACACACAAATGGAACTACTTGGTACCCTCAAAGTCAAATAGACCTTCCCACAACATGAACAAAGAAACCAAGCAAGGGTAATTTTAGGCAACACATGTCACCTGTCATCCACCAACAAGCTAAGGTCCAACATGCCCACCCACAACACGGGATAAAGGAAAGTAATCAATCTCAACCTCAGGAGACTCTCAACCAAGGGAATCACTCCAATCCCATAGGGTAAGGCAAGACCTAGGAGGCATCATTCCTCCACAACACAAGCCAGGGTTGGGAAACTCAACCCTATAAAACGCCATACTAAGACACTTAGAGCAAGAGGTCCTATGACTATCTCTCCACAACAAGCACTTGGAACACACACATCAAACACACTGCAACCACATGGACTACAACCACACTCAGGGACCACTCAAGGGTCACAACCCTTACAAAAAAGCATTCCTCAATAGGACATGCAAGGGGTGGAAACAACAACACTTGTTGTTGTCCACCACACACAACACACCAAGCAGGTATCAACCATAAGTAGGGATCCCAGTGCTACAACATGGGCTCCACCTCTAACTTTGCCTCTGGCTCTGCCCCTAGGGGCATCCTAAAGGAAACAAAGTACACGTCCACATAGATCATCACAAGGACGGTCTATACACCATATTAAAGCATGAAAGCTAATTAAAAAAACTATAAAAAATATTATATCAAGTTCACACCACACACACCAAACACAACATAACATAGAAGACTCAAGTATGCTAGAGCTCCTAGTGTGTGAACATGAGCTCTGATACCAAATGTAACATCCCACTACGCAACCTTGAAGAGCAAGAGCCAAAATAGTACAAGATATATATATATATATATATATATATATATATATATATATATATATATATATATATATATATATTGAAAACATAAAGAATAATTTACACATGAAGCGGTAGCCAATACAATATATCAACAACATACAAGGCCAAGGATGGTTGAGTGTACAACCAAGAGGGGAGGACTAATTTACCCTCCAGAGAAAATCCGAATAGGAGCACACAGAATAGCTCTAGAAATTTTTCTTCGGAATTTTCTGCTCTGGTGCTCCACAAAAATCATAGAACAACAAAGAACAACAAGCTGCGTTGCGCCGGAATTAAAACATCAACAACACAGAACAACAACCAGAGAGTTGCAATGCTCTAGAACTTTTGTAGACTATTGCATGAAGGAAATACACAGCCAAAGCTCTGATTTTTGCTTAAAAACTTTGGAAAGGAAAGCCATAATAATCATCATAGTACAAGCGAGTCTGATACCAACACTAGAACTCGTAAGCCAAATATAAAATATCAAATTTCTTCTCATTAATTTATATGATTACATCTCATTTCTCAAGAGAGTACAATAAACACAAGGGAATATACTTGAGTACAATGGCATAGTCATGAATAAGATACACCAACTAATAAAATAAGCACAAGAGAGAATAGCTCCAACTAGTGCTCTAATAACTTGTACACCGGTCCCCAATGGTGGTGGCAATGCCTCCATACCATGTGGACTCAAAAGAGACCACCCCATCGTGCTCGGAGGTAGTCACAAGGCCCAAGCAGAAATAAAAAGGCAAGGGGAACATAAGGCCAACACTCACATCAGACATGAAGCAAGCATGGAATACAATGCATTAAAGCCAATATCACAACATGAAGATGCTTATACAATAACATGTTGGGTACTAATCACAACTACTAAGGTACGTGGTGTTAGAGTGCAGACTGGATGGAATGTCATCATGCGTGCTCAAAGGAATGGCGCCACACGAAATCAAGTACACCTCTCATATGAACAAGGAAAACTCAATCATGCCCAAATCAATGCCCTGTAGATGAATAGGCCTTCTCGAGTGCATCCTTAGCATTTACAAGTGCTCAAGGCCATACACGAGGACTCATTATTTTATAATTGTTTTACCCCATCTCGTTTAACCAAACGTGGAACCAAAAGAAAATATGAAACAATGAAAAAACCACTAAAATCCATCATAAAACCATTTAAAACAGCCAAACAAACATTGTTGTTAAATCATTTAAATAGCTGATCATATTCACTAACAAATAACTCAAATACCATCCAACACTCATCATTAACATAATAAAAGAACCCAATCACATAATCAGTATTAAACTCATTAAATCATCCTGCAAAACCACTTTTAAATCAGATAAAATCTACTAAGTGGTAGTGACACAAAACACGGTTTCAACTGTTGTTCAAACGCATGAGAAAGAGACATACAAATTTCATCAAAAAAATAAAAGTGGCTAGATCTAAAATCGGACAACTTAGTTCATATTTTGATGCATCTAGATGGATTCCATCTTTAATTTTTAATTTTATGACCTAAAATAAGGTGTTCAGAAGAAAAAAAAAATGTCATTTTATGCATCGCTGGACAAAAACATGAAAAATGAAAGTGCTCAATTAAAAATTGGGCAAAGACCCAGTTGAGATATGGATGTTTCTATATAGAATCCAATTTTATTTTGCATTTATAACAGGTGGTTAAAGAGCAACATCAAAAAACGTGTTTTAACAAGAAGACACTAATTTTGACCAAAAATGAAATTGTCCAGAATTCAAATCTGCCAAAGACCCAATTAAGATTTGGGCATTTCTATATTGAATCCACCTTTATATTTTGTTTTTAACAAGTGGGTAATGAGCAGCAAAGGAAAACATTTTTTACCAGATTACACAAATTTTGGCCAAAAAAGAAAGTATTCCAAATTCGTTTTGGACTCCAACCCAGTTGAAATTTGAGCATTACTAGGTGAATCTCATAGTTGGATTTGAGTTTAAATTAAGAGATTTGTACATATTTAGGAAATATTCATACTTTCCCAAAAAATAAATACCATAACAAGGTTGAAAAGAAAACTCAACAACCAAAATTCTATAACACCCAAAGCAGCCAAAACTTCCAAAAAATTTAAACACACACTCATGCCTACATTTATAACTAAAATATTCAAGGAAAACATAGAAGAATACCTCAAATTTTCCCAAATGTGAAATGAAGAAATGCTCTATTAGCAAAGCATGGTGAGATTCCAAAATGGAGCAACAAGACAACAAAATTATGTTGATCCTTCGGTGCCACTGCCCACAAATTTCTTCTTAGAAATTCTCCAACTTAGCTGCCCAAATCATGGGGTTTTCTCCTTCTTCCCCAAAACAAAAGTTATTTTCTCCCCCAAAAAGATAACTCTCCCCAAAACTAACTATATATATATATAGACAAGGCTACTCAATTACTTTCATCTAACTCCTCCAAAACAAAAATAAAATAAAACATTTAATTAAACAAGCTACTTAAGCTCCCTAAAGCAATTAATAAAAATCACTAAATATGCAATATTCTCTATTTCATATAAAAATAATATTTTAAATCCAACATTAGAATACATACAAGCTCCTCAATAAGATTTAAATAAAACTATAAGAGCTCACAAAAAGGATTAATAAAACCATTTAAAAACTTTCAAATGAAATTATATCATTCTCTCGAATGATCAATAAAAATCATTTAAAAACAACATATTTAAAATCTCATGAATATAACAATTCCAATCTTCCATCAATAAAACACTAGAAAATGTCATATATGAAATCACGAAAAAAGATGTCAAATAAACCACATTGAGACACTGACAACCAATTAAATATATATAACCACATAAAAGATTAACGGAAACCAAGACAAAATACCTCAATGAGACATATTGGAAAACCACATACAACTGAAAGGTTCTCCAGACATACAACTGAAAGGTGCTTCAAACATTACCGTTAGATAATCGGACGATCAAACAACAAGGGAACACTGCACTAACAAGGTACAGTGGGCTAGGGGGGGACATTTGGCATGTGACTACCTCTAGTAACCACCATTGGGGAATACGAGTATGCTCAAGCCTATGGATCCAGACGAAATCGATACTCAATACTTGCATACTCCAATCACATGTCAAAATACATGTGCATATAACATTTATCATATAGTCAAAACAACATCAATCATTAGGAAGAGGGTCACGATATCGTAAGCCTCTCGAATACGAGTGTTACGACATCATCATTTTCTTATCCATAATCATACATAAACAATGATAACAGTATATGAACATATAAGCATGTAATCTAGAATAATAACTAAACATGATAACCTTTCACATAACCATCAATGTCTAATCTCATTATAACAACATTTAACATTTAAAATATCAAATCAAAATCAAAATTCTATCTTACCCAGGCTAGAGTTAGAGAGGTGTTACAGATTTGCAAGTTGAAGAGATCTTTGTATGGTTTGAAATAGTCACCCAAAATGTGGTACCATAAGTTTGATGCTTTTGCATTGAAATTGGGTTTTCTTAGGAGCAAGGAGGATTGTTTTGTTTACATTAAGGTTATTGATGATCAAATTTTAATCATTGCTTTGTATGTTGATGATATGTTTTTTGGTAACAACAAGGTGATGATTAGTGAGTTCAAGACACAACTTTCTCGCACATTTGATATGAAGGACTTGGGGGCTGCAAAATATATTCTTGGGATGGAAATCATAAGAGATCGGGTTCACAAAAAGCTTTGGTTAAGTTAGAGTAAGTATATTGATACCATTTTGCGGAGGTTTAATATGCATGACTGTAAGCCAATCAGTATTCCATTTCTAGTTGGTACTAAGTTGAGCTTAGATATGTGTCCTAATTTTTGATGATGATGTTGAGGATATGTCTATAGTTCCCTATGCTAGTGTTGTTGGTAGTTAATGTATGTAATGGTTTGCACTAGACCATATATAGCCCAAGTAGTGGGAGTTGTAAGCAAGTTTATGTCTAACCCTGGTAGAGAGCATTGGAATTTTGTTAAGAGGGTGTTTAGATATTTGCAAGGTACTTCTGATTACTATTTGCTTTATCATGGTATTGATGATGCAGACAAGTCATTAAACATACATGGATTTTTCGATGCGGATTGGGCAAGTGACTTGGATAGTCGAAGGTCCACCAATGGCTATGTATTTACTTTGTTTGGAGGAGCAATGAGTTTGATGAGTAAGAGGTAGCCCATAGTTATTTTTTCCACCATTGAAGCATAGTATATGGATGCTATGCATGCCTTTAAAGAGGCGGTATGATTACATAGGCTTGGTAATGGCATTGGTTTTGATTGCAGGATAGTGAGGATTGGATGTGACAGTCAGAGTGCTATTTGTTTGACAAAAAATCTTATGTATCATGCTCGTACTAAGCATGTTGATGTTCAGTATGACTATGTGTGAGAGATGGTTGAGAATGGTAAGGTCTTGATAGAAAAGGTTGACAATTTGGATAATGTTGCAAATTCTCTTATGAAGCTAATGACCACAGTTAAGTTCTCTTGGTGCAGGAAGGCCATGGGAATTGATCTACTTGATTTTATGTTTTGTATCTCTTAGATGTAATTACAATGTATAATGTCAAGTTGGAGAATGTTAGGATAAGGTGACATTAACCTTGTAATCTTATGTCATTTGTATGTCTCCATGTTCCTTGGAATGTGTTCTATGGGACATGAGAGAAAAATATTAAATTTTGGCATGTTGTAATTATATTTTAAATAGAGGATTTATATTCGATGGTGGCTACACATCAAATACAGATAAGGCATCCTTCCTAGGCATCCAAAATGGAATATGAAATGTTCAGGAATGGGAATCCAAGATTGGATAAGAAAAGGTGTTCGTTGGTGTTTCATTAGGAAGTGTAAAGGTCACCTAAGCATCTGGAAATAAAGGAGTTGGATAGGCTATGGGTTAGGCACCCATGTGAGAGTCTTGAATACCCTATTAATATTTGATTGTCTTTTGATTGTCCAAGAAGAGGGGCATGGGTTTTTGCAAGTGGTTTTGTGCCTTTTGTTTTGGTTTACCATTCATGGTTTTACCTATCACAATTTATATATATTGGAGCCATGGGATGGTAGTTTCATATTGAGTTCTTGATGTAGGAGGATCAATATTTCATGATGTGTTTATGCTTTATTTTGGTGTTAGGAGTTTTGGTTGTGTTTGTAGGAGTCTAGTTGAGTTGATTTAGGTTTGTGGACTCCATTGGGTCATAATCCAATGGTTAGGTTAGGTTGAATAGGCTAGAAATTCAAATTACTAGTTTCCCACCAAAAGGTAATTTGAATTTTTGAAGTGCTTTTGGTTTGTCACAAGGTTGGAATTGGTCCCCAAGTCGTGTTTTTGGTTTCCTAAAGCATAATAAGGTCCTATAGGACCATGGAATCATGAAAAAGTTCCTTTTGTTGATGTTTTGTCACGTCTAGGTTGAAGGTTGCACAAAGAGGCATAATTGTCAAAAGTTATGACATAGTCATTAGGTTTTGTATGAAAAAAGGACATATGCTTGGGTTGTAATTTTTCTTTGGTGTTCTTTGATGCAGAATGAAGGAAAATATGCTCCAATGAACCGAGGAGCAAGATTTGATGAAAAAAACCTTGTTTTTGTCCATTTTATGACAATTTTTACTATGAAACAACAAGAAACTAGCTTGGTACGAATTTGTACAACCTGTTACATGGCTTGAATGTGGATGGAAGTTTAAAGATCTATTTTGAGAATCTAATACAGTTTATTTGGTTCAATTTCATGTTGTAATAAGCGAGTTATGATCAAATTGTGTTAACAGTCTATTGACAAACCTAGGGTTTCTAGGGAACAAGAATAATCTATATCTTCTTTTCCAGCCATTGGATAATTATGGAATTTGGTATTAATTTTCTATAGATGCTTGTGCATGTTTTCCCAAAAGGATGAGTGCTAATTCATTGTTTTGTGAAACTTATGGTAGACAGTGTATTCTTACGGTCATGTGGTTGTGTAAAACCCTACTCTTATGAGGGTTTGGTGAAAATTGCTTTGTTTAAAATTGATCATTACCAAGAATGGATAGAATTAAGTGTTTAGAGTGTGTTCAATAGTTTTAGAGCCTTAGAATGCAAAAGAAGGTGAATTTGGATTCCTTTTGAGTGTTTGTGTCTAAGGAAACAAGCTTTTGGAATAGCAAACATGGTATTATTGGTTGCCACCATTGGAAGACCAGAGAACCTTGTGTAGATAGTTGTAGAAATCACATTTCTTTGTCATTGAAAGCCCTTTGAGTTTGTAAAAGCTTTCCCTCTCCATTAGTTCTTGCAGGTAACAGGGTGATCTTAGGTTGATTAGAGATCAATAGTGAAGTGTATTATTGTGTACTCTCGTTGGAAGATCAGTAATATAATTGTCCTCTTTTCTCGGGTAGAGTTTTTTCCCGAAAGGGTTTCTCCATGTAAATCTGGTGTCACATTTTGTTTGATGATTTTTTATATTGTGATGTTTGCTACAATCGCATGTTTATTTATGATTTGGTAATCTAATTTTCATATCTGAATTCACTTGCATAAGTTCATATTGTAGCTTTCCTTCACCTTGTTTTTCAACAAAAAACATGCCCACACAATTCTAAGTGATTCCACTTACAAATACGTGGTATATTATGGAAAATATATTATGATATAAATGCTTCTAAATAATATTATAGTGATCCACCACTGACAAGATCAATAAACACAAATTAGTGGTGGTTTAGACCTCGATCATTTCATTGATCCAACAAAATTGATTTGGCCCATACAAATTATTTTCCAATTGGTGAAGATTTGTCACTAAAAAATATTAGTTGAGAACTAGGACTGTTTTACAAATGTTTTTATATTAGTCTAGGATTTTTAAAATCATCATAGCATATAGGTAAATTGTAATGTCCCCTACTCAAACCTGATCGTTCATGTGACCGTTGGCCTTTTTCTGGAAACCCGAAGGCTAGTCGGAAGGTAAAATTAGGGTTTCCTATTTTTGAGGAGGTCATTGCTCAGAGATGATGGATTCAATGGTGGATTCTTTCTGGGTTTTCAGAGAGCTTCGCAGTGGTATGTTCATCTCGGCATTCAGAGCACTTTCTGGAATTTACTATTTTTAGTAAATTCTATTTTTGACAGCTTTTCAGTTGGGTTCAGCTTGGTTGATTTCCTGCTTCAGTTTGGTCAGTTGACTTGATCAGTATTGGCTTCAGGGCACTTTCGGAGAAATAAGTCAAGTCATTTAATTTAAAGTCACGTTTAAATATTATATTTTGACGTTGACCCTTGGCCTAGTTGATTGACTTAATGATTGTTTTAAAAAGGTGGTCTTTTGAGGGTGGCGCCCTCATTAAGGAATATTTTAATTATTACTAAGTCAAAGCAAGCTTATGTTGGGCGCATTTATCAAAGCATGGCATTTAATTAAAATATCACATATTGAACCTTGAAGGAGAAAGTACGCCATCTTTGAGGAGATTAGGGTTTTGACTTGAAAGTGATTTTAGGGTTAAGTGAAGTCAACTGGAAAATTATAAAAGGAAGGCCTGGAGCTTCATTTCTTCATCTTTGGTCGACTATACTGTTATGCTGCCGGATTGGCTCTGGAACTACTTCGAGGAATGAAGACCTCCTAGCTTGGGCATCGCTTCGTGTTTGCAAGACAACATCTAGTGGTGATTCAGTATCTGTGAGTTGCATTTAGCTCGTGCATTGTGTTTAGCTTATTGCATTGTTAAATCTGTTTTGGGCATTTTAGTATTTTAGTATTTTAGCATCATTTAATACAACAAATCCATGTTTTTCATTGTAAGTCAAAAAATACAAAAATAGTTCTTCTGGGTATCGTCTCATTCTCTTTGTCTGTCAAGGGCGAACATATTCTCCAAGTATTAGAATTTATTGTTAAGCCTTTGATTTTTTAGGAAGAATCGCCCCTCTTGCTGGGCCGTACCATTCTGCAGTACCTAGGAATCCGTGCATAAATAAATTAAGGCATTTCATGTTGGTTTCTTGCATACATCTTAGGCGCCATCATCTTAGTCTTGTTTTGCTTCTGAGTTGAGGTCATTTGGGTAAAGGAAGAGTGAGTTATGAATCTTTCGGTGAATTTCTATGCTGCTGGTTAAACATGTAAAAGTGCAGATCAGTTGTTTTAATCATCAGAAATCTGCATCTTCTTATTTGGCTTTGGTGTTGAGATTTATTTAAAGGTTGTGTAGCAGATTCTTGTTGAACACATCATTTGAGGGCATATGATATATTGACATTGCAGGCAATAATTTGATATTGTAAACTGGCAGTAGTACTGACCAGTATTCTTTAATATCGCTTTGTCACTATTTGTAATACTCGTTCTTGCTTTCATTTCTAGTTTGAAATAATTATAACTCCGCCCTATGGTCGCTACTTCCCATTCTGGGGAGCAAGCACATTCTGGGTGTTGAGCAGTTTCAGCTTCAGCATTCCATTTCAAGCTTTGCTTTCTATAATCACTCCGTCATATGGTCGCCCCTCACTCCGCATTGGATTGGGTAGCACATACTTGACGTTGAGTTCCTTTCTGTATTTAGAGTAGAAGATCCTCTGACCAATGTTCGCCATCATCGGCGCCATTCTGGTTAGAGTTGCTTTCTTGCACGTTTTGGTTTATCCATCTAACCTTAACGGGTGCACTGCTTGTAATTTGAAATTGTGAAAAATCGAAAAAAATTGGCTCGGAATATTTCATAAATTATGGTATTATAGAATAGGCCTTACAAAAGATAATTATACGTGCATGTATATGTGTCTTCTTAATTGTGGGACATCTCTATGAATTTTGTAGGGGTCCAAGCATGGGTATGACTATTATATGTAGTAGTAGATAGATTCAACATAATATGCTATAATTCTATGTAGAAAGATAATAAAAGGACATGAAATAAATAAATTATTCTTTTCTAATATTTATGTATATTTTGGTTTGCCTATGATTATTATTTTAAACAAAATTCTTTTGTGTCAAAAAATTTTAACAACTTATGTGACAATATGTATACAAGTTACAAAGATGCACATCCTCCCACCCAAAAACTAATAGGAAATCAAAATTTGTTAATAGAAGTTTGGTTCAACAAATTAAAGAATATAACAAGCATTGCATAACTTGGATTGAATGTTTACTATACAAATAATGTGTCCACAATAGGATAATGCACACATCCTCTAATGAGTCATTTTTAAAAAGTACATTTGATTTACTTACTAACCACTTGTATTGCTTTGGATCAACAATAAGATTGCACTAGATATAAAGGTGATAAAAACAACAAAATTTATTAAGATGGTTAAAAAATTCACCTCAAAGCAAATGAACAACTAAAGGAGAGAATACATTTAAGAAGATTGATAAGATATGGCTTTGCTTAAGTAAAGATAGACTTACAAGCTAAAAAGATCAAACTAATAATTTATGACACGTTTACTATCTTGGAACTAATTGGAAAGAATGCTTTCAAGTTTAACCTAATTTTATTCACAAAGAAGTACTCAATACTAATTTCTAATAATTTACATTCATATAAACCATTTGTGTTAGATAAATAAGATAGATAATTGTTATCTATATCAAAAACTCCATCTTGAATACACAAGAAAAAATGGATGAAAATATATTATTATAGGAAAAATAAGGAAACTTAAACAAAACCACAAGATTCTTGATAGGTTAATGTTAAAGGGAGGACTCCACAAGAAACAAGATTATAAATCAATGAGAAGAAAGAGGGGATCCTTGACACATCTTATAAACCACTAAGCTTTGTGGAACCAAAAGTCTACTAAAATGGAAATATGATCCACAATGATTTGGATTAAAAAACTTGATTAATTTAACCTTCAATTCATCACTTTTATACCTTTAACCAAGTTGTGTTTAGATAGCGACAAAATCATGACATACAATAAATTGGCATTTGCATCATTATTTGTGGTGGTTGTAGATGTGACATACTTGTTTCATCATTGTTAGCTAATGGTTTTTTTTAGGAAGCAACAATTTTGCATTAGTTATATGGAGTTTTTGGAATTCTAAATGGAAAGTGACAGTTTTACTCTTATTATATGATGATTTTATTATTGGGATCTTGAATCTTCTAAGAGTTCTTTGCTCTACAAAAGGACATTTTTATTTTAAAGAAAATACTAAACCATTTTTTAAACCTTTCTATTGTGTTTCCTATAGTTTGATTCTTTATTTTCTTAGAATATTTTGATGTACCATTGTCTCTTTAATTATTTTTTGAATTTTTCTAATCTTTTTATGTTAATATTTTCTAAATCCTCAAATTTTAAATATATTGTTATCCCTTTAAATTAAAAATAATAATTATAAAATAAATACTTGATAATAAGAGTTTTTATTTTAAATGTTAGATCATAATATCATTGGGGCAGTACAAGATGGTGAAGGCTCAATGATAATCAAATGACATCAACACCATTATTTACAACATAGAGAGAAGATTTGAGGATTTCACAATACTTCAATCATTATTAAGGATGGCAAGAGGCATGTGTGGAAAATTGGATCACATATCTAGTTTTATGATATGGGCCTCCATTCACAACTAAGTTACAAATTGGATCACATATATGTAAATTTATGAAGGTATTACAAATGGCATCCAAATCAAAAGGTGGGTGAGCATATAGTTAGGGGTGTCAAGAGGCTTCAAGGGGAGGCTAAGATAGTAGTGAAATCTATTCTTGGGGCTTGTAGATTGAGTGCAAGTAGAGTAGCTAGACATTTTGTAGATTTTCTCACAAGTTGTGATGACCTCTATTAATAACATAAAAAAATAACCAAGAAAAATAATTGTGGCCAAGAGACAAACCCAAAACTATTTTAATTGACCAATATTTTTGTATTTTTTTAATATTTCTTCAAACAACACATAATCAATTGAAGTTCATCAACTTATTAAACATGCCCATGAGCAAAACTTTGCACTATTGATATTCTAAATTTTTGTTTGCTTCTTAAGGGTTTACATCTCTATGCTTGAAGGGTTTCATCTCCAAGCCATATTTGTTCAAACACAAGGTTTAACCCAAGAAAAAAATTATTTTGTTTTAAAATTTCTTTTAGTGTCTTCTCTTCTCTCCCAACAATGCTTATATTCCAACTTCCTCAATCATATGCAATCATTCCTCAATCAATGACAATTGGCTAACAAAGTTCTTCCCTCAATCAATTATAATTAATTGACCAGTTTGTTTCCTTATTTAATTGATCTTAATTGGAAGTAACTACATACCTAACTAGATTTATTCTAACTATTGATAGACTCGGTCTTTATATTCTAACTCTAGATAGAGCACACACTTAGTGTTGTGAATTAAAGGGGACATTACACATGAAAATTGATGAATCCTAAAATGCATATTTGGATGCTCAAACTCAAATCTAGCTAAGAAAAAGTTGAGAAGATGATTGTATCAATTTGAGAGGTCATGCTAAAGATTATCACAAACCCAAGCTAATTCATTAACAAAAGAAATGTCTTTGACATTGCACAATCTTTACCTTGTGCACCTATGCTATCAATGGCACCTATGCCTATTTATAACATAAGGACTATGAGGATCTTATTAATCAAGTTGAAGTTCATGTTAATTGTTTAGTGGAGCACCTCCACACAAGAACAAGGGCAAATTATTCGAGTGTCTAACTATGTTGGGTAATGTGCTACATGTAAAATTGCCTAAAGAAGCAAAGATTGATGAAGTCAAATGTTGTGAGGTCCTACTATTGTCTGATCTAGTATATGATGGTGGCTATTACTATATGTAAATCATGTGTGCCTAAGTAGGGTTGTAAGCACTAAGGAAATGCCTTCATTACATTCCCTAAAGAAGCAAAGATTGATAAAGTCAAATGTTGTGAGGTCCTACTATTGTCTGATCTAGTATATGATGGTGACTATTACTATATGTAAATCATGTGTGCCTGAGTAGGGTGGTTAGTACTAAGGAAATGCCGCCTTTTATTGTATAAATGAGTCTTACTCTAGCTAGGGTGATTCAATCTTCTTTTTGTTAATTGGATTAAACCATGGTAGGAATAGTTTGGGTGGCCATCTAAAAAAATTATATCAATATAGAATGTTGTGTAATATATTTGGTCCTATTTTTGTATGCAATATAAAATGTAGTCCATGGATGAATTTAGTAAACTTCCCATTACTAGAACCCAAGATTTAACAATTTTTTTGTGGTTCATAGGTGTAACCCAAGTTTATTTAGAAAACAATAAATATATATATATATATAAAAATAAATTTATATTCATAATAAACAAATTAAAAAAATAAAACTTATAATAAAATAAAGATTAAATAAGATAATAATACATAATAAAATGTAGAAATAAAGTTTAATTGAGTTTTTTTATAGTGGAGATCCTAGTTCAAGTCCCCAAAGTGACATTTAGGATTGAATAATGTTGATACCTATGTTGAATAAGTTGTTTTATTTAGAGAACAAAGTAAAAGGCTCTACATGAATAATAATGTTATCCAAGGACGCAAAGCAAAATAGAATATAATGTTAAATGGATTTTGACAAAAGTTCCCCACCTTTTTAAACATTTTTTCTTTAAATATGGTATACATAAACATCTCCTGCAAGTAGCTAGTTTGAATATCGGCCAATGTGAAAAATACATATTCTCTCTACCCACCCTTCTTTCGAGATCTTTCACCTATCCATCTAAAATCTATATTGGTGTGAGCTGGTTCTCAATTAAACTATGAGCATCTTGATTTTTCATTTGATTTTTCCTATTATATAAAGAAGAAAGAAACAAATAAAAAAATAAAAATTGGTCATACTCATAACCTATGAGCATCATCATTTTCCATTTGATTTTTACTTTTATATTAAAAAATTGGTCATACTCCATTTGATTTTTACTTTTATATAAAAAATGGGGTCATACTCATAAGTAGAATTAAACTAGGTCATCTAATCTTGTTTTTTCCTCTCCAATTACTTTGTCCACATGCTTAGCTTAAATTTTTTCACATAATTTTAATCTCTTATTGATAACCAGAATAGTATTGAACTAGTGAAAGCTTACAGCAAACGAATAGAACAAGAAGGTTTACTAGCTGATCTTAGAAACCAGCATTAACATAGTATGTTGAGAGAGCATAGATTTCAACATAAAAACTATGAGATTCATTCCAAATTCCTATTTGTGGAGCATTGATACTTCTCTGCTTGATACTGAAGTAGAACAGCCATCGATATGCTCAAATGCCAGTCAATAATTCCTTCTCCCATGGATCCCACTTGAATGTCCCAAGGTTAGCCTTAACAAGCTCCTTTGTTGGCATGGAAATTTTTGACTGATTGGGGACATTTGGGGCCGAAGCTATGTTGAAATTTTTGGGACGCAGCAGTGCTTTATCTTCAGATTTGTTCGGCAGATATGATTCTTTCAATGGTCGAGTAGAGTCTGGTAACACTGCCTCAGAATTACTAATTCTTCTTCTTTATTATTAAGGCACCCACTCATGGCCCTTCGATTGTTTGAATGGCTTGCTTGCAAATTGCTAAGTAGCAGGTTAACAAGATGGTGGGTGCTTCCTTGCTGAGAGTTTTGAATATCAATTGCTTTACAAAGGCCACCAAGGATATCATTAATATTGGTCAGAGCTATATGAATAGAGGTCTCCTAGCATTTCGGAGGTGTTATGGGGTTGTGTTGCATTCTCCTCAGCAGGGTTTAGTCCAGGTAATATATAGGAGTGACGCTTTCCTCACAATTTTCACTATAGTTAGCATAAAATGAGCACCAAGTCTAAGAGGAGTTGAGTGAAACATAGCGGCCCTGCTGTCCACATTTTGAAAACTGGGAATGCTGGTAGTTAATTTGGTGGAATAAGTTCTAAACCTCTCATGCAGTTTACAATATATGTTACTTTGAAATTTTGAATGATAAAACCATCTGAAATATTAAATTAAATTATAGAACTCAGTTTTCATAAATGTTAGAGATAATGTAATTTCCTTGACATATTTCTAGTGAAATGTAAATTCACTACAGGCAGCAGTAGTTTTTACATATAAGAATTTCATCAGCGTGCAGATATAATCTTGCCCTCGTTTCTGGTAGCAAATGGAAAAACAACTATAAATGATGTACAGATAATTTCCACAAACATGGCAACAAGGAAAGAAAAAGAATCGTTAGCATATTACAATTAATAATGTTACAACTTATGACTGCAGCTGAAAGATTTACAAATCGTCATATTTTGCCACAACTTGCTTGACTATAACAGCTAGACTTGCAACTCAAGTCTTCTGTATATAGGATACCAAAAGATTATATTTTTCTCCAGCATAAGGCTTTCGTTAAGCCCTGGCAAGGCTTACAAATTTTCATAAAATGAATTTACACAAGATTGTCAAAAAGCAAATGTAAGCCATGCCAAATAGCCCGATCCTTTGTTAGATGGCCTAAATAGCAGTCAGTACAAAATCCAACAAAGTTGTGCTGAGTTTTGGTTAGGATATTTTTTCCACAATTGCCACATCTGTTACTCTACTATTGTAAAGATTAATGAAACCATATACTCTCCAGCATGCTTCAGATAGATACAAGCAAAAATGATCTGCTGAAAGGGTGTTACAATTTTGTGTTGTCATCTTCTTTACTTGTATAGAAAACACTATAGTTGTCCTGTGATCCCCTCCACATTGTACTTTTCATATATTCGCAATCTGTTCTCGGCCCACCATTCCTCTGCCTCTCTTTCACTGAAACGCTTTCGGCTGCAAAAGATAGTTTATGACAAACTCATAATACATCATGAAAAGTGGGATCTATAAAAAGATGAAAAAAGCAATGAGATGACAAAAACAAAAAACTAGAGAATGGATGCATTAAACATGGGATAAAGTTCATTTTCTTTTGTTTTGGATATTCCATTATTCCTTCTGCCAGTATTCATTAAATGCTAGAGTTAATCCTCTTAAATGCTCCATCTAAGGCATAGTATTCATGTTTGAAGTGTTCATTCATTTGATAGAAGTATAATGTACAACTCAACCAGAAAAACATAAAAGCTTATAAAAATGTGTATGAGAGCATGATTCACTAACTTTTAAACCAGAGCATTAAAAGTGATCAGTAGCTCTTCTATAACGAGTTGATACTAATTCCTCTCAAAAAATTCTAACTGTTTGAAAACCAGCATGAAAAATGGTTCTCTACATTCAGAATTGGAGTCTATAGTTTACATATGGACAGATATTTATGTAAATTTGCTTTGGACTGCAGCCACAAGTCTTCAAAAGAGACTGGATTATTCAGTGAGTCTGTCGGCTTGTTTTTATGATTCCAACTGATTCCTGAAACTATCTAAAGAAGCAGCCAGCTCTGATGCTCAAATGTTTCGGGGGGTCGGCCAACAAGCAGGAGAAAGATTTTACAGTTTTCTCCTCTGCACTTTAGGCTCTGCAAGACCTAGGAGGTGGTCCTTTGCAAATCTAATGGGATTTCTCATACAAGATATTGCTTTTAAAACAAGTATGTCCTCTCAATGTGACCAAGAATTACAGATACAAGTTTGATGGGCTAGATTCTTTACATTCTGGATCTGAGAACATGGAAATGATATTATGAAATAAATACAACATGAAGGGAAGCATGAATTTGAATCTTGGTGACTATGGACATACAACCAGAACTTATATTCAGACTGGTGCCTTAAACCTAGGCAACGAAGTCAAAGAAAATGCAATTAGATCATGAATAACAGACTGCAATCTAATTTTGTGAAAGCTTGTATATCAATGCCTTACACTGATAATACTCAAAATTTACAATCAATTCTTCTTAATAAACCCTGTATACATTCAAAACACTCGAGATTTCTTATACAACAATTTAATCTATTACTTGAATAGAAGCTATAAAAAAAACATTCATTTGCAGAAAACCTGCAAAGATGAACAGAAGTGATCCTTGATCAATTTGTATTCATAAGATGAAGTATACAATTCAGAAGACAATTGATTGTGAAATTGTCACAATTTGCTCATGTATTCAGAACTAGTACTGTTATACAAAATTAGCAATCACATTTACTAATCTTCCATTAAAGACCTAGACCGGATTGATACAGACCTAGAATATAGATACTCTGCTTACAAAGATTCCAAGATCCTCCCAAATGGCCCTGAATTCCCTTTTTATAGAAACAAGGGAGCAACGAGCTTCAGGCCATGGACAAATGTCACATTTTCATTTGACAATCTTGTCCTAGGATCAGACAAAAAGATGCAACCAACTAGCAAGAGACATTGCTAGAGGACAAAACAGTTAGAAACTACACGAGAAGATACTTTCTGAAATGCATGATGAAATGAGAAGGGGAAAACTCGTGCACTTGATTAGTTGTACTTCTCCATCCATGTAGTGAAAAGCTCCTCTGACAGCCAAGGATGTGCCAAAATTGCCCTACTTCATACCACCCTTCAGTTCATTTCTTTGTCTCTTTAGCAAACTTTTCTAAGACCATTTCCAATTTTAACTACTTATCTAGAGCAGTATTCATTTTATCAGTGCTTAGAATACCATCTACAAAAATGTAACTTAGGATAGAAGGCAAAATACTACTAAACCTCAGCCCTCCATAATCTATATTCTTTTATTTCACTCTCCTCAATCATGATGTTGGGCATGAGGCTATATCTGAGGTCATCAAATTCTTGTAAGGAATTTTCCATAGCCAGCTGAAAACTTTGATGTATAACCATATTATCATCAATATCTTCTAAGGCATCAGAAATGATTTCCAATTCTCCAGGAGCATATATGTCAAACCTTGCCATTAACATCATCCTTTTAATTGTATGCTTCCTGGGACTCCATATATCAATAAGACCTTGCAGCCTATTTTTCAATACAATATGGGTAATGTGGGCTGTTTTGACCTTATCATAACCATTCCATGTTTCTTCTAGAAGACTCAAAATACATAACCTATGGCCAAAAATGTTGTCAACAATTTCAGTGAGCTTTTCCTTATGATCTTTCTTTATCTTCTCCTCTGTTTCCTTCTTGTCACTTAGCTCTCTTTTTAGTTGCTTGATTTCAACATTTAGAGCTATCTTTTCCTGATCTTCCTTTTCACTTACTCTCGACTGAAGAGGAGGTAGCAATCCAGAAACAAGATTTCACTGCTCTTGCAACTTCAAATTTTGGTCATTGACCTTATTTAAATCTGCCTCTAGCTTTCTTACTCTAGCCTCTGTGAATAAAGTTATATTCACAGTCAATGTGGCAGCTTGCAAGGCACTTGTGTCAGTCATTCTCCTGACAATCAAATTGCCAGTCAGTTCATTAGTGTCCTCAATGACTTTTGGGCCTTTGGCTTGTTTGTCTCTAGGAAGATTGACCAAATGGCCAGGGTTTCATGCATTGGATTGAACCCTAAGCCAAAATATAGGACATCTACTTGTCTTTCTGATGCTAACACTAGGTTGTTTCCTTGTCTTCCGATTGTATCAAATGAAATTGCAGATGATATATCCCAACCCGGTAGTAGTAGGCAACCACCCTTCTTAACCAACTCTCTTCCCTTCTCTGGTGTCATGCCTACCATTTCTTTATTTACTTTATCCTAGAACTGAGTGATGATTTCATTTCTTTTTTCGTCGGTAAGAGTTTGATCATCTAAAGTTTGATGTAATTCCTCACCTTCACTTTTCAAGATGAAATCCCTAAACTCCATATGGTGATGAATTTATCATCTTCCATAAACTCAGAGCATACAAGTGCTCTTACATCATCCACTACTTGGTCTCCTGTGTTAAAACTGATTAACATCCTATCTGTGGATGGTCTCTCAACAACAACCCTCCTAGGCGGGCGCATTACCTAGAGCAAACTTGAGTCCTCTAGGAACTCATCAAGAGCAACTGGATAGTCAACCAAAGATCTAGTAGGAGGGGCCACCTGCTACAAAGGTGTAACACTCTGGCATTTGTTGCTCTAGCACATACAACGAAGAAGGACCGGGCTCATTCCTCCGTGGAACTCTCAATGACACATTTTCCAGCAGACTAGTTGTGTTATCCAGCATTGTCATTATCCTTATGATTAGATCCTGGATATCTGTGTATGCTCCTTCATATGAAGGATCTACTCCCTTATTTCTTCAGTCATCTGAATTTTGACCCACTGCTCCCTTATTCATGTGGCTTCTGAGGCTGATGGGCAGTTTCTAATTAAATCCTCAATAGGATCAAATTCATGGACGAATGCAAAGAGCTTGTATTGTATCCTGACATTATGAATGAAATGTTTAGGATCATAACTTCTGATCTTATCAAACTTCATTCTGTATGGCATCAACTTATTTAGAATCAGTTCCAACCCCTCTCTGGATGTTACCATGAAATCTGAAAAAATGAGGGTGGAAGGAAGAATTGCATGTTCTTATAATTTCTGAAATGAGTTTTGTTCGCCTCATTGAGTTGCCAAATTATTTCCAAATATGCAATCCAAACTGGGACTGATTTGGGTAGAATGTGAGGAGCCAGTGGTAAACCATAAACTCTTATAACAGTGGAATCTGAATGGAAAATCCAGTCCCCCCAGTTATAATCAAACCCTAATTCTGGTTGGAATTGCTTTGGCCTCAAGAATTTCCTTATTTCCTCTAAGAGACCCCAATCAATGGCATATCCCAGATTTCTGAGGACACTTCTAATAAAATACAGCTCAAAAATGCAATAATTGGCAGTATCATAGTTGTTGTCCCAAATATACACCCACTCCTAAATCGGGAGCATAAGTCCTTGTCCACTGAAGGCTCCAACTTTCAATTTTGAATCCCAGATCTTCCTTCCAACATAAAGCAATACATAACACAATAAAGAATACCACTTAAAGTGGACAATGTCGGAATCTTTGTTCAGGGAACTCAAAGACTTATGGAGTTCCTTAGCAACATACCCTGCATAATCATATGGTTTGTTCACATCTCAACTCTGGATATCAACTGCCAAAACCATTAAGTTCACTAGCATTTGAACTCTACAATCAAGTTCCAACACTTGACACAAGGCAAAGTAGGTTTTTTGGAAGTAATCCTCAAATATGTCATAATTGAATGGCTCAAGGTCCCCACCTGAAAATCTTTATATTTCTCTGCTTGGCCCTCTAGGCTTGAAACTTCACAACCGCTTAACTCTATAATTGTTCCTTAACCTCCGATACTCTCTTACTAATGCCCCTAAGTCAATGGGCAATTGAGAATTTATATCTAAATTGAAGACCTCACATATGAAATCTCTATCCAGAGTTAACAAAGTGGCGCCCTTATTGCTAACAATGCCCTTGGTATTAGGGTTGTATGCCCTAGCCACAGCTATGATTAGGTCCACATTCATAAACACATTAGGGCATACTAATTTTCCCAATCCCAACCTCCAAATGTTTGAATTTGGCATGTTCGCAAAGCATTTCTTGAAACAGTATTTAAATAATGGCGTCTCTACGATAGTTCTTGTCTGTAATTATGTCTAACAAAATCCCAGACCCTTAACCAACCCTTGGTCTTTTTGCAGACCCTAGTAATTGAGCAATAATCTCGTCATCCAAACCTCTTTTAACCCCTCATGAAGTCCTAGCCATGACTCAATTCAATTAGGTATTAGGGTTTCTAAACTAGGGTTTCAATTTGTAGATTTCTAAACCCTAAAACATTTTTTTGGATAGGAACATAAATTCTTTGAAGTCAATTTGTAGAAACAAGGCTTGAGATTACTTATTGTGTTGAAAATTGTTGCAAACCCTAGAAGTGGCGCTGAAAGCCCTAGCTCATCCAAAAATTCACAACAAAATCGCTATGCAACCTTTGCTTTATGCTTTGAGTGATCTGAAAATATGTAATTAAAGCCAATTGATACAAAAACAAATCCGCAATCAATGATCATGCATGCTCAAATGCGCGACTAGTAGTAGTCATTCTCTGCCTTTGAATGTGGATCGTTTATCTCCAAAGATCAACGGTGATCGCGAGGATTCAAAATCATTTCCGTGAATAGAGAAAGCACTTTTTCTTTGAATGGCTCTGAGACACGTGTCATCATTTTGGGGCTTTGCTAGAGTAGAGTAGAAAGCTTTGCGACCCTCCTGATAGTGTATCTTTCTGCGAAACATTAGTTATGAGCAAGGTTATACACATGGCATAATTTCAAGAATTTGGGGGAAAGATAACTCGGCTAAACAACGCTCAAAAGGCTATAACTTGTGCGAAATGATTAAATGCACACTTTTTGCTTGAAACAAAGGCATTTTACTAGTTCTCAGGAACTAATATTTTCAAAACAAAGGGTCCCGCAATGCAAAGGCTTTGCGTGATATTAAAAGCTTCTAAAATGCATGTGCCTTAAAAACAACTTAAGGCTACTAAGGAAAAGGGGGTCGGCAATGAATGATGGAAGGGGGGGCTTCGCTAGAGTACTTAAGACATTAGTGTGAAAAATGTAGCTTATGATTTGATTGGTTGAGGACTCGTACACGTCAACGCTTGCATTGAAGAAAAAAGGTATTTCCCAAGCTTGCAGGGAGAAAACAGAACAAAAAAAGCTTCAGCAAACCAAAGAGATTGTGTGAAATGCCAACACGTGTCCAATGGGACCCAGAAGAATACGAAGCCTTTTAACGATAGATTAAAATATTCATAAAAATGGCAATGCTCGGTACTCTAACAAAAGGGGCTGGTAAAAGCACGAAAGGAAGGCCTTTAAGTCATAACTTAAAGGGTCAGGTTACTGGGGCAGGCAGTCAATGAAGGATTAAAACAAAAGTGCAATGGCGTTGCCAAGATTTAGGGTTTCTTGCAGAAAACCCTAGGAATACATAAAGAAACCCCTATAAAACAACACTATTGAACACCACTAACCAGAAAACACCAAGGAGCCATATTTTCACAAGTACCATCAGAGGCCAGTTAAAAGAAGTGCATTACTATAATGCCAAAATGCATTAACCTTTACTGATTACAATGAAAGGTTTAACAGCAATTAAAGTACCTTTGTCTATCATGAATTAAAAAATCAGATCAAAAAGCACCCCAAAATCAAAAAGGAACTAAAATATTTCAAAGATTATAACCATAACTGCTTTGAATATACAAGATAGTAACCTCTACACTCTTTTAAGCAAGTTCTAATTACATCCACAATGTAGAATCTTAAAAGTCAAACTCCTCCTTCAGTCCTAAAGAGTAAAATATTCTTAAGATAGTTTGCCTTTGATAACTAGCATTCTTAATACATTTAATTTAATGTGGGCCTACTAATTCAGATATCTTAGATATCTATCTGAAAAATGTCGAGAGATATCAACCTCCAGGCGCCTATTATACCAACATGACAAATCCAAAAAAAAGGTGCCTCAAGAATGATATCTGTGAGCATTGTTTAGGAAGATATCTAAGATATCCAGGCTAGTTACTTGTTTTGTTCACAGTAGTCTCATGTTAAAAATTCACGGACATTACTGGCCATGACCACCCCCAGATGCAGCCATAGGTTACACCTCTCGGAGTAAATAGAATTAATATTATTATAAACTGTCTTCCATAGAGATGCCTCACCAGCCTTCAAACCCTGTCCCATCCCCAATGGCATTTCGCGTATGCCAAGACAGCAGGGGATGTCTCTAATCTTCAAAACTTCAACATGTTTCTGAAATGCATTGTAGGAACAGGAAACGCCATGGGGACATTTGGCCATGCTTGAGGCAGCCGAGGAGATCTGGGATGTCCCTCAACCATCCCGACAGCAAGGCAAGTTTTTATAATCTTTAAAAAAAAAATCATGATATTAAAAATTATTCTAAACAGCATGTCTAAATATTCTTTTAATCTGTGTTTACATAATCAGAAACTGGAATATCATCTTGGAGAGAAGGTATGCTTCATCACTAAACTATCTTTTGATTCCTTAAATTCTGTGTTAAGATTCTGGTATCTTTGATTCCAATTGGACTATTATTTTAGAAATTCCCTTCAAGGTTGGCTCAATATCTTTTAAGTATGATTACCGTGCTTCTCAGGATCTGTGATCCTATAACCATGGCAGCCTATGTCACATGTTTAATATTTCAGTAAGCTAATAATGAAGTCAAAGCCCATTGATAGACTTTGAGGCATGAGATGCATTTTCAGATTCACTACATTAAGTTTACTATTATAGGGGGAAAAATGATGTTGAGAAAACATTCAAGGATTTATTGAAAACTGGATGGCATGGGTAGAGAATACAATAAAAAGGAAGAAAATCATAGGTTAGTCACCTTGACAATATATTTGTCAACAAATAAGTCATAAGTTTACTCAAATAAGAGTAATCAGAAGCACTGTAACAAAACCTGAAATGACAACAACAATGATCTAAGGGCGGACATTAGTCTCCCACAAAAATGCATTGGTCACAACCAATTGCCAACCAGACCTGCTATTGCCTATTATATTTATGTTTTTTGAGTTCTTACTGTTATCTGCCCCTTTGAACCATATCTCAGGCCTTCCTACCACCTAAAGAGAAACCTGAATTTTTGTTTATGTCAACAAGTTTTGCACACACTTGCGACAGGGGTCACTGTAGCTTTTCTTGGTCTTACTGCACTATAAGTAAAAGACAAACAGTCATTACTCTTTCTTTCCTTCTCACATATGTATTCTGCACAAGATCCTTTCTCATAATTTGGCCAAGAAAACAAACATTTGCCTTAGACTGTTACATCAATATGAAATTCAGGTGCAAGTAAGCAAATTATTTAATTAAAACAAGTTGTAAATATAATTACCTGAATCTCACGCGCTTAAGATCTTTTTGACCATCTGCCAAAGACATGAATGTGAAATACACACCAGGCTCGTCTTGTTCTACCCATTCTGTGTAAGGTGGGTGTCCATTCTCTGCTTTACATTCCTTACCAATGTTATCTTTGATCTTGCTTCCTGTACGCCGAGCACCTTCTGCTGACCTAGCTGAATTTTGATAACCAAAAGCCCTTCCTAGAGCACTCGTTGGTGTGTCATTTGTGACAGGTGGGCTGCATGAACCATTTACTCGTATGTCTCTAAGAACTCGAGTAGTAGGACTTAAATAGAACTTATGGTCATAGAATTTGATATCTTCTTTTTCTGGAACCTCTGTGAGATCAGGATATGTTGGAGATAGCAGTTCATGCAACGCATTCAGATGGGGTGAAAGAAACGTGCTCATATTGCTTGTTTGTGTTTTCATTGGGAGTTTCTCAGCCATATCCTTCAGCTGCATAAAACAAACACAATAGAAAGCACCATACTTTAAGTTAATGGAATGTACTCAAGTGTCTAATTCGAACATGTTGAAATTGAGCAATGAAGTTACTCATAATATGGAAGCACAAACATATGAAAGATACCACCGATTTTCATGCAAAGATTTATAATAATATAGATGGCTGATCACTTGGTACAGAATAGGTGATAATTATATGCATTGTGGCTGGTCAAATAAACAAGTTGCTTTTCCAAGATGGCAAGCAACCCACAAAAGAAAAATTGCATGTTTAAGACAACTTAGGCATATGTATTTTACAGAATATTATAGCAACTGTTATTAAATGTGACAAAACATCCACTGCTACTTTCCGTCTTCAGATAAGTCTCCAGCTAACATAAGGATTGACATATTTTTCAAAAAAATTAAAATTCACAATTCAATCTTGTGAGTTTATATATAGAATTTAAAAATTGAATGAAGATTTATGAATAAAAATAGTCATGCATTTACATAGGCCCATTATTCTTTCTGAAATATTCAGTAGCAAATGTTCATAAAAGAAATGAAAGCAGACTCCCTTTGTATGCCTCATTAGAAAGACCAAGTTAACTTGGTCAAAACCTGGAAGTCAAGTTGAACATCGTTTTGTGATTTTGTATCTTCAGAACTGAGACATAATATTTTTGTTTATGAAAGCTCCAGATTTATTATCTAATTAGATCATGTTTGATGTCAAAGTTTTGTATAATGAACTGTGAGCAGGTTACATGGTGCAGCTACTACCAGTCGATAATGCAAAGATCACCTACTATATATCAAGATGATTTGAAGCAAACATGATGATCAAGCAGAAACTGGAATTTATTACATTTTGTTAAATGAGATGAAATCGTACTTTCGGATAAAACCCTCATTATGCAGAAGTTGATCTGCTTCTTCACTAGATATGTAGACCTTTTCTTCTCCTTTCCATGCTTTTCTCATAAAATATTATATGATTGTACAAAATGGCATCATGTGGTTGAAAAGATATTAATGAAGTTGCATCTCAAGTATCAAGCAAAGAAACACCAGAAAGGATTGAATGTTTGTTTGGAATTCCTGATTCCTATTAATTTCACTTCATGTCATCCCTCACAGGCATAAGTGTAGAAACTGTCATTCCATCAAAATTGTGATCCTGGGCAGAGCTATATCATACAGGTGGTCTTTGTTCTAAAATTTATTATGAGATCCCCCTCTGCTATCACCTCATATGAAGAAATATGGTGTTAGAATCGACCTTTCCTTGGTCATTAGAGTCCTAGTTATTAGGTCCTAAAGCCATTGAAAAAAAATATTAATTTATTTTATTTCTTATGGAAAGTTCGTACTCAATGTCCTTTTGTCTATGAATTTTTCTTTTATTTGAAGAGGTTTGTCCTTGGTAAGGTGGCTAGGATTAATTATTTTGTATTTACTCATTTATATCATCTTACACCTCATTTGTCTTTTAGCTAAAGATTCCTTGGAGTGTAGCTCCTTTCTTAGGTGTCAACATATTCCTTACAAGGAATATTGTAGTGTAACTCCTTTCTTAGGTGTCACTATAATTCTTGATGGTTAGTCATTGAATACCGTGATTTAATTTTATTTATGAATTTCTCATGGAAATGCTAAATTGCAGAAGAAGCCATTGTTCAAATTTTGTCTATCCTTTTTCAGATTTAAAGGCTAGACACATAATTAGTTTAAACTATCAATTAAGTGTAAGATATAACAAACATACTATAAGCAGCTAAAAAATGCCAGAGAAAAAATAATACAAGAAATAAAGCCTCCATAATATATATTTGAATTTTAAAGGGTAAATTGATAATGATCGGTTGATTAGTCTCTATATATTTTATAGTGTTCCCCAGGGATGCATCCCTCCCCAAAATCCAACTGTTTCTAGAACAAGGATGTTCTCAAGACATGCCCCCACCATTCTGCCACTACCACTGCCTATCAGAGGACATTTCCAAGATATCTCCCTCAAAGGGGGGATGTTTTCAATACATCCCCTATTCTGGGGATTGCAAGGAAATTCTGAAATGTCCCCATGACCCTCAAGGGACTGGGTTGCATCTCTAGAACTACAAAAGAAATGCCTAGGCACCCCCCACCATTCTGCCACTACCAATACCTATCAGAGGACATTTCCAAGATATCTCCCTCAAAGAGGGGATGTTTTCAATATGTCCCCTATTTTTGGGATTGCAAGGAAATTCTGAAATGTCCCCATGATCCTCAAGGGACTTGGTCGCATCTCTAGAACACAGAAGAAATGCCTAGGCACCCCCCACAACCATCCCATCCCCATCCCCCCACCATCCGCAAATCTAGGCCCTTGGTTCCCCCATCCCCCCATCCTGAGACTCTATGGAACATAGATTTGTATATCTTGAAAAGAACCAAAACAGCATTGTGATTGTATATTTTGCACATCAATAGAATAGTATTTTAAAAATTTAACAGAAAATAAAATATTTGTGTGCTTGAAAACAAGTGGCATTCAATATTAACAATATATATATTTTTGCATTCACTCTTTGCATTCAAAACCTAAAAAATTTATCACTTTACTGAGTTACTCACAAATAGAAATGATCGATTAAAATACAGAACTTTAAGTTTATTCTTCTTTTTGAAATCATTTTTGGCTTTCAAATCAAGAAATATTTCAATATTTAGAGAGGGACAGGGAACACATCACATCCACGATAATGGAAGGAAAGAAAATCATGGGTGAAATAAAGGCATTAAGACCAACACAATGAGCACTTCCTCAATCGAGAATCATATGATAATCATGCAATGAGGCTTGTGACTAACATGCTAGTGGAATTAACAATCAAGCTCATTCACTGCAGAAACAAAACATTGAAAGGATGGACAAATTTCATAAAAGGCAACAGAACCATATAAGTAAAACTTTCCAATAATCAATGATTACTCACGACTAATCCTCGACCACCACAGTTTCCTTGCTAACCTCGCTCACTGAATAAACTTTTCTAGAAAAGGAAGGCAACTCATGAATTATTCAATGACTAGCAAATCTTTGGCAAGTTTTTCAAAACTCCCTTTTTGGCTAGAACTTCCATTCTTTGGATTCGCACTCATTTTCATAGTCAAGAATAAAAACTTTAGAGCACAAGTACACTAAAACATTAATAAATCAAATATTTGAAGCTACAATAGCCATCAACAACATTGGGGCACACCCCCTCCACTAGGACATGTAACTTCAGTTGTTTTCCACATTATTCTACACAACAGCCACACAAAAAAGATAAGGGATTTTTTTGTTATTTTCGTGTAAGTTAAATCTTTTGGGGTTAGGTTTTCAGTTTAAAGTTTTAATTTAAATATTAAACTTTGACACCCTAACTATTAGGGTTTGAATTTGTTGGTCCCAAGTTTTGTGCTAGTTTAACTAAGTATCAAGTTTTGTGGACACTAGGTGCAAGGCTTTCCTAAGATTTGAAGAATCACGCAATAGAGAAAGAGCACAAAACTTGGGACCAGCAAAGTCAAACCCTAATAGTTAGGGTGTCAAATTTTAATATTTAAATTAAAACTTTAAACCTAAAACCTAACTGTGAAAGATTTAACTTACAAACCATAACCCTAAACTATTAGGGTTTGACTTTGCTATCCAAGGTTAGGGATAGCAAAAATTAAAATGCCCTAACCTTTATCTAAACCAGCACATGAAGGCTCAAGGTTGTTGACCAGGACAAGATATGCAGGAGGCAAACAAAGACAAATCAACAGGCCACATTGAAACCTGTTGCATGACACATGCTATCACTTTGCATGGAGACATGTGGCACACTCATATAGATGTACACAATAGACAGTTAGCCTCATTCTTCTACCATAAATAGCTACCTAATGACTTCTTTTGGACAATGTGAATGGATAATCATATAGAGACATTGTAATTTCTTTTGAGACCTATGGATATACATGCAAGTGTGTAAATTTATGAATCCTGTTAACTAATCTAATGATGGCTAGTAATGAGTGTAATCCTATGTTGAATACAACATTTTTAAACTAATATGTGAATGGGCACCCTCACTCATTTCCATTTTAAGTTTGCTTTCTTAATTAGAGACATAGTAGGGATAGAAATTAAGGCTCACTCAATCTCCCAACTGACAACATTTTGATAGTCGCTCTACACCTGAAGTGAGTGTTCAAGCTTCATGCTAGTAATATGTCTATGTTTAGTGGCATTTCCTTATATTGTTAGCATGTAGGTCTACACAAAACCTTAAGAATTGCATAAACTTAACTTTATACTCTAACCTTGAACTAATTGTTTTTGTTAAGGGATGGGCCATTTTAAAAACAATTTCAATTGATAATATTGTTCTTAACATTATATCTATGTTCAGCAAAGACACGTCCAAATTTTACCCCATCCCCTATGGGGGCATTTTAGGCACATGAGGACAAGTAGGAAACATCCCCACCTTGTCCCCAATCTCAAAAATAATTGGAGACATTTCAAGGATGGCATTTTTTGGACAGGAAATTCTTGAGGACAACAAGGGATGGCTAGCCATTCTTGAGACAACTAAAGGATATCTAGGTCGTCCCATGGATGGCTATAGTTTAGCCAACATAAGTACCCCTATGCCCCTTTACACCAACCCTAAACAATCAAAAGGCACATGAACAACTATAAACAAAAAAAAACTCATTTTTCCATTTTCTATATTGTGAAGAATAAGACAAAGGAGAAAAGCTGTGAGTAAAAAACGATAAAATTATGAAAAATGGCATACACCTTGAAGGTTCCTGTGGTCTCAAAGGCTTTACTTTGGGCTTGGTGGTGAGGGTTTTGCCCCTCTAACCTGCCCTGCATCCCGACAAGGAGCATGCTAGGGTCCTTGACCCCACTTGGGTCACTATCCCTAGACACCCACATGGGGTGCTACCCCTCACCCCTTATTTGTGAGGGGGGACAATTATTGCAATTCATCCACTAGAAATTTGTAAAACCTAGCAAAGATGGTATGTGAAGGACATTTTGCACATGAGAAATATAGTCTACATAGATTATTATTTTCCAAATACTTGCCCAAAACTTTTTTTTACACTTACGGTTAGAATTAGGCCATTTCAAATTTTACTATGCCTAACCATAAACTATTTTTAGTTTACATTTAGGGTAAGGAATATGTTAATTGTAATTTTACAAACCATAACACTAAACTATTTTTTCCAATTTAGGCTAAGGGTTAGGGCATTTTAATTTTTGCTATCCCTAACCTTGGATTACTATTTAATTTCAAGGGTTATTGCATTCTTTAGGTTTTACTTTAAATCATAGTTACTAGAAAATTGCATTACAGGAAAATCAACTGTCCCCATCCCCATAACCACATTTTTTGATGACTACATATATAATTCAATTAATAATTTGGCTAACATGCTCATCCATCTACTCACATTCCCTAATTTGGTTGATGTCCTCATCCCTATACTACTACTTGCATTGCCACATCTCTTTATAACTATACTTTAAAGTTCAAACTTCTACTGACCTTCTTGTGCAAAATATTTCATTTATATGGTTTCCATTAATAATTTCTTGTGAAAAATATTTCATTTGAACCTATTGCAGATTTCGGGCCTAGCTTGAACAAGCTAGAATGTATGTTTTGAGAGGATGAGGATGGTGCAAGCATTAATTGCTAAAAATGGCATTTGACAATGAGGTCAAGGCATAATATTAGGCCTTCTAACAAGCTTTAAGGTCTTTTGAGGCCTTTGCTAAAAGAAAACTTAAAAAAGAAAGGATTACTGTAGGATCATCTGCAAGGTCATCTAATGAAACTATATTTGGACCTTTAGATAAAGAGGAACTTCCATGCCAACAATATCATACTGATGTATTTACAAACTCTTCATGAAAGTAACATAGATACTTCATTTAGACCTTGTACCACATCTAGAGTTCAACCAACTCTATAGAGCATGAGATGGAAGAAAAATGTTCATGCACAAGCTACAAAAGCGATAGCCAATTTCTGGTACTGCTCTAGCACTCCAATCAGTGTTAGGAAGTCTATTTATAAACAAGCAATGATTGATGCAAATGTTGTTGCAGATCCTATATTTGAAGCCCTATCATATGAAATCCCAAAGGTTGTATGTTGAAAGAGGTGGTGCAAGATATGAGTAAGGTAGTTGTTGAGCATTGTAAAGAGCAAACAAGGACCAATTGTATTATTATGTGATGGGTGGATGTTTAGAATGAACCATACCTTGATCAATTTCCTTGTAGCATCAATCGTGAAATAATCTTCATCAAATTCATGAATGCATCTAAAAAAATGAAATCAACACACCTTTTTTTCTGTTTGATGAGGTTGTGCCACAATATGTACTGCAATTTATCACAAATAATGTTACTAATTGTGTGCTTACTGAAAGATTTTTGGTGGATAAATATCTGCCTTGATTTGGAACCCATGCACTACAGATTGCCTTGATATAACCTCGAAAGACACTAAAAACTTCTCTGGTTAAATCTGCAGTAGAGGAAAGATTCAAGCAAAATTCATATACAAGAACACATGTTCTCAACATAATGAGATATTTTACTGATGGAATGGAGTTTTACCCATGCATGACTAGATTTCACACCCACTTTTTTGCATTGCAAATTATTTGTATACAGAAAGATGAACCTAAAATGAATGTTCATTTCAGTTGAGCGGATTGATTCTAGCTTCGCCAAGAACATAAATGGCATAAACATTTAACAGCTTGCTTTTAATGAGCCAGTTGGATGGATGCACATGAGATTATGTAAATCTCAAAGCCACCAATCAAACTATTATGAATGGTTAATGGGGAAAGATACTCCGCAGATTATATTTACAAGCCCACGGTAGGATGTACGGTCAACAAGATCTAAAATGCAAAATGATGCAGAGAAGTGATGCCAATATGGAAATAGTTGACGTGAGATGGGATTGACAAATGCATTGTTACCTCCTTGTCAATTGATAATATTTAAATCCGTGATTCTTTTATAGTGAAACATTAGAATGCAAAGGAGACAAAGGACCTATTCAAATGAACTGCACCATTTTTCCCTGATGCAGAGGCTTGCTGGCTGTTCTAGCTCAGATACCAATGTAACAGCAAGGGAAAAGCTTTTCCTCTGATACATATCCCGTTGATTGAAAGAAAATTTTAAAACAAGGCATTAGATTCTAAATTGATAACTTGTGATCAGCTTTTATCTTTTTACTTAATGGAACACATTATGGATTTATAATAATAATAACTTTTGGCCTTGCAACTAATAAAATCTCAAATAATGATAAAATTACTTTGAAAGGAAAGCTAAATTGCTTAGGTGGATGGAAACATGTATTCGGGGTCAGCCTTTCACTTCTTCCACTTGCAAGTGTTCTTGGATAGTGTTTAAATAAGCAATCGAAGAAATGCAACTGCCTAAGCTAAATTTGGTGTTCTTCAACACAACCTCTTCCAGACTGAAAAATTCAAGCTTATAAGTTACTTTCTAAGTTAACTATCAACTATAGTTTAACTTAGTCCCTTATCAATCAATTTGTAATACAAACTTATGCCTCAGAATATCAGGTATTGTCAGAGATGATAAACCAGCAGAGCATGAAAGCTTGATCCTAAAAATGAATGGATTGCCACCAATGATGAGTCAATGCTTGATGATATGCATTTAGCCATCTTGAAAGAGGCATTGGAGGATAAGGACTAGAATCAAATGAATAAGAACAAAGGCTTTGGAGCTTTAGCTTCAAAATTTATGCCCTAGTAGCCTCATATTGTTTTCAAGTTTCGTTTTCTGTTTTATATTGTAAGTTGTAATTGGTTGAGAATTTGAGACTCATTCAGAGTCTAGAATCAAGACAATGTTTACAGAACTTTGTAATCAGCAACATTCAATATACTCAATCGTTTACATCTTATGTTTGTTTCTATCTCCAGGCACTATATTTGGCATGAAATAACAATAACAGACATTTTCCCTCATTTTACAAATATTTCATCATTTTTTGTTTAAGAGTGTCTACTATTTTTAACCCAAGTAATTGGATTCCATTTACACTTTTAGTTTGTCATGGCAATGCCATTCAAACGGAATGCTGCTATGAGCAGAAGTTCCATAAAGCATAAAATGGCAATAACAGGCAAGTAATTGCATTTAAATGGCATCCAGTGGTCAGGCTGTGCTGAGTCAAACCTATGTTTTTTTTAACATGATAAAAATTGACTATTGTTCAATAGCCTAAAAACATTGATTATTGAATAATCCATGTTGATTCACACTTTTTTCAAAAAAAAAAAATGTAAATTTTATGATCAGATTTAAAGCATAGAAAAATTAATTCAAAATCAGACACAATAACACAGCAGATACCCTGGGAAAACCCTCCTCTTGAGGGAGAAAAACCCAACAACAATATATCACTTATATATTGAAAATGTCACAAGGTGATCTTCTTACAAGTGGCCGACAATCAGGCCTAACAATATGCACCAAGGAGTGATGCAACACAGAACTATAATGCTGATAGAACTCAGCCTTCAACAATATGCACTCCTACAGAATTTCCTCTTCTAAATAATTCGCACTTCTCCTTCTAAGACTAATATTAAACTCACTTTTCAACTTGACGTATTACAATAAGAATGGTATTGAATATAAATACAAAAGGAGAGGATACGTCTTTTTGCCAAGAAGAAGTCGGCCACCAACAAGAAGACGACTTATAGAAAATCGCGTCTCTTGTAACAAGGTCGGCCTTGTTAGGAAATACGTGCCTCTTTATTAATAATTATTTTCTTAACAAATAGAAGTGTCTTCTAAGAAAATCGCGCCTCTTGGTGACTCCATAAATTAAATAGCTTAGAGCTATTATTTAATTTATTCATCATAAGATCGCTGGAAATTACTTCTAATGCTGCATGTTATCATCAACAAAAAAGCTCTGCTATGTTTTAGGATTCAATTTGCAGTGTTTTTCCTGTTTTAATCCCATATAATTGAATTTCATTTAAACTTTCAGTTTGACATGTAAATGAACTACTACTATGAGAAGAACCATCAAAAATAAAAAATGGTTCAAATACTCTAATTCAAATGACCCTTATTAATATAAAAAAATCCTTATGACTAGGGAATCCCGGAATAGAACATAATTATTGTTACTCGTAAATGAGACCCTCCCTCTCTTTTTCTAACTATCTTTTCTTTTGGCCTAAGTCTGGGACCTAAACTTGCATTTGAGTAGCCTTTTGCTGTCGTCCTCAAACTCGGGCGGGGTTTTTGTTTGTTCGTCGAACCTCTCATTTTACCGCTTGCGTTGTTTGTCCCTCACTAGGCGATGTTTTCTCACCATTTTCGAACTTTCCTTTCCTCCAAAAGTGGGTGTACGAATATTAATAACCCTATTGATGAGTTGTCATGTGTCAGAATTTTGAAACTTCACCCACAAGTCATGCCTTAGGCGGTATTCTTTACGTTGTTCAAAACCTAGGTGGGATTTTATCAAGTTGTGTGAACTATCCATTTTGCTGCCTAGAAAGTTTTCAATAATTAATGTAATAACAGCGAGCCTAATTTATTTAACCAGTGCATAGAAAGGAAACCAGCATTTTCAAACATGATATGAACAGAAAACCAATAAAGCCATGCATGCAAAGTCATCGTAATATCAAAAGAGATATTTAATAATTTATTTATATATAAAAATGTTTTTACATTGGATCGGCACTACAAAAATTGTCTGGTTCAACTACAAAAGTTCATGTCATGGACAAAAAAAAGGACAAACGAGGCATTTCTTCTTAGGTACACAAAGCAAACATCAGGACACAAATGCTCTCAGTAACAACTTGCAGGCATTCAACTTGAGCTAGTGACAACAGATTCTCGTGCGACTGGAGGAATTGTGCAAAAAGTCCCATATCATTCCTTATGACTCCCATGCACAGAAGAGCCATAGCCTACTCTAAGGTCTCATCTTGAAGGGTCAACGCAATGCAGATGGCGCCCGCTATCAATCCATTTTGAGGGTAGTGGCTAAGCCCGTTAATCACCACATTAACTCAATGATGAAACTCGGGCTTCACCAAGCACTCTAGTGCTCTCAATCCCTAGTCACGACAACCAGAAGTCCTAATGACAATATCTATGAAGCGCCCCAGCATTGTTGTGTTGTGTACATGGGCTTGGCTCAGGAACGCCTCGCCTAGGATGTTGTGGAGCACCTCTTCCTCTATCTCGCTTTGTACAACAAAAACCTCCTTCAGCTGGTCTGATGCATGTCGAAACAGTGGACTGCATTCGATCTCTTCCAACACAATGTAGTCATTGGCAGAGTTACCATCACTCTGAGAGCTCGTCATAATTGATGCTACTGATTGACAAAGAAAGGTGATGCTAGTTGAATTTATAGAAGATTGGTTAGACATTGGTGCATTCTCCTAAGTATGATGAGATGGCACTTAAATCCCAATTTATGGCTGATTTGAGTTGGTTTAAATTACAATTTCCCATCAAGCATCATACACGTGCTATCGTTTGATATTCCTGGGCGTTGCATTAATTGTTTGGCTATATGAAAGGTCATTCGGTGGCTATTGGTGTGATCAAGATCGGTTTCTTCTTACCGATGTCTACCCCTCTACCAAGATCAATTCTTCCAATTGATTTAGCAATTCTCAAGAAACGTTAGAAATCAAGAAGCCACTAATTTGGTCATGGTTTTGGTGACCATCTAGTGGCTTTGCCTTTGCTATAAATTTGAAATTGGGAACCAAAATAGGGACCTTTTTTGGAGATACACCTGGGGGTGTTCTTGAGAAGGATTAGCATTTATTTCAGACTATAATGATTTATAATCTATGTGTTATGAATTAAATGATTCTTTTGTATGCTGATCTTGGCATTATGCATACGATATAACCGTGTCTTCTTTGAAAGATAAGCTGTATAACATTCATTTATTGCAGTCTACTTCTATTTCATGATTAGATGGTCATAAGTTTTCAACTTTACATTGATTATTAATGGCTGTGACCTCCGCTTCTGCGTTAGCTTCATATTTATGAACTAGCATTAGTTGCCTTTCATGCTTTCTGGTTAAAAGCATACCCGTATTCTTTATATTAGATTAATTCATCGAAAATCTGGTGAGGGAGCTGTACCTCGACAAAATTCAGAGAAAAGCCACAAATGCAATTGTGGTCTTTTCGGAGCTGTCAGCGGATTTTCACTTGTGCTAAGTTTGGGCTGAGAGTCATTTGTCTAAGTATATTTATCCTGAGCCATTCCATTCGCTAACAATTATCAAAACAAAATCTTATCTATTATTTGCAGTGTTTTTCCTGTCTTAATACCATATAATTGAATTTCATTTAAACTTTCAGTTTGACATGTAAATGTCCTACCACTATGAGCAGAATCATCAAAAATAAAAAATGGTTCAACTACTCTAATTCAAATGACCCTTATTAATATAAAAATCCTTATGACTAGGGAATCCCAGAATGGAACATAATTATCAAAAAAAAACTTATGTTTTACCTATATACATGCATACAATAGAAAAATCACAGCATATCAATATATAATTCTTATTGAACAATGTTGGCAACAAATAATAAGAAATTTGAAATTTCCAAACAGTAAAAGTTGACCTTCAGCACCTTCAGCTTTATTATTCCATAACAATAGAATTTTATTAACTTGAAATATAAATTAGAAAATATTAACAATTATCTTTCAACCTCCTGGGTAGCAAAGATAGATTTAGCCCCCTTATGATTGCAACATCAAAACCAAAAGAAGATTCTGTTAATGATATAACAGCTTCAGTCGTTCCTTCCAGCTCAGCTCTTTTGTGAAAACATAAATTAAATGATAGTCGTTGGCTATTTAATTTATTGTTTTGTATTATCCTCATTTCATATTATGGCCGACATGAAAAGATTTGAATTCATCTTGATCATTTATTAGAAGACATTTAATATTTATCAAGGCCGACTTTCATTTAAGAAGACACGCGATTTCTTAAGAGGCCGACATGAAGGATTTGAAGAGACATGTCTCTCCCATTCATTTGTATATATACAGATTCTTTCGTCCATTGTATTCATCTAGTTCAATTCGGTTATTCACATCATCATCAAGATTGTTCCAGTCAAGAGCGAATTAGAGATTGCGGATTATTGTGATCTCTGTTAAATCAGATATCTGTCAAAGCGAATTCTGTCAAAGCACGCATTGTCATCAAGGGCAAAGTTCAGTGCTAGTGCGAATACAAGATTCAGTGTGAACATATGCAGCGCTAATACATTACTCAGTGCGGACTTAATACAGTGTGGAGATCTTACAGATCGAAGTCTATCTAGTGCAAGTATCATGCAAGAGCGAACTCCTTACAGCAGGTTGTGAACCATTAGTTATTGCGAATATTGTCAGATCTGTGTTCAGTCAATTCGGATATTGCCAGGTGCTGTATATTGGTCTTGTGTTAGACCTCATTGTAAAGTGAAATGTTGTCACTGATATTATAAATAAAAGAGAGATCTTTGTTGCTGGGTTTTTCTCTGTCAAGAGGAGGGTTTTCCCAGGGTATCTGCTGTGTTATTTTGTCTGATTTTGGAATTATTTTCTGTGCATTTAATCTGTTCACATAAATTTAACAGATTCATCATTCGACATCATGCTAAAGAAAGGGCTATTTTTTAAGCACATATATGTATCTCTCTATGCTAGATAGAAAGGCTGAAATAAAATTAGTAAAAACAGATCTTATGTAGTTAATTGATGATAGATCTTTGTGATTAATGTCTATTTTGTGGTTGCTGTGAAATGAATGGCTGTGATATAGCCAAACTAACAGAAACAGAAAATATTTGTATCCTAAAAACAATGTGCCTGTATTGGCAGCAACAAAAATTCTCTAATTTGGCTCACAAAGAAGTAAAATGGCCATGCAAAATATTTAAAAATTTGGGCAAAACACTTCCATTTTGGATTAACTGAGCAAAGTTGGAGGCTTCATAAAGCTCATAATGTGATCCTGCATAATGGATCAGACACTCTAGCTCAAATTAGAGGCAAGTCTATATAAATCAGAATACCGTCACCAAGAGGCAGATAATAGATATAAATAGTCAAATTGAACTTTTCATGTTTACTCAACAGAGCATAATAATGGGTAGTCTAATGCACTTGTAAGTTGTAACTATAAAGCTGAGATTTACAAAAAACTACATGCAACGTCAACCATCAACAAGAAGAAAACCATAAAGAAAGAATGGAAAGATAACATACCTGACCAGTTAAAACTCTGATAACCTCTTTTGCAGCTTTACACCTCGTAGTTTCCTCCCTAGCAAGTGCCCGTGCTTCTTGGATTTCACATTCATATTGCTCAAATTTAGCATCTTTACTTTCACACTGCTGCTTGAGATTCTTTACCTATTGAAAAAAAAGTACCCAAGAAGCACACAAACATAAGATCTATTGTAAACTCAACTGGTGAATATTAAAAGATTCCAGAATTTTATGTAAGTCAAAAGCAAACAATCACAAACATGATTATTTTATATTAACAGTTTGAGTTGCAAATGGTACAGAAGGAGAATTTGGATTATTTAAAGAGATTTACTGATTTATCTTAACCATGCAAATAGTAATTAAAAACGGTACATTTTATGCATCTATCAACAAGAAGATGATGTTGTCTATAATAAAAGGTCTTGATTTTATGAGTGTTTAAAACTGAAAGAATGACATGCTTCCCAAAACAAAAAAATGAATTTTGACTGTTCATCAAAATATGTAAATCCTAAAATGTTATTTAGATTTTCTCAATAAGGAGCAAATTAGCTAGACTGGCAGATAATATGGAAATAAATAATCAGTGACAAAATATAGGAACCAGCTACTAGCATTTATCCTTTCATCTAATCATTCAAAAGATGACCACATGCTGCCTAAAATGTCCATGTATATATATACATTGGCATACCTAATTTTACTCATTTGTTAATATATCCAACCTATCTCTATTCATGTGACAATATTTTGAATGTCATCTTCTATACCTAGGGCCATCCATATCACAACCTCAAATATTCAGAAGAATTCTCTTTGATCCTTCACATAATACCTCAAAATATGTTCAGGGCACTTATTAAAATAGATGAGAATGAATTAGAAATTAGAATTTGAAAGTAGAGTCCATAATGCATTCTTCTTAAGGAAAACATAAATCAGTTTTTGAAAATATTAATCAGACAATCTCTCTAGAGAAAAATTAGCTAAAAGGATACATCATTCGTAAGCATAATCAGATAAAAGATGGGAGTACCTTATATAGGCCCTAAGGCTAAAAAGACAAAATTTAATACTTTGAGACACCAAATAAGAAGAAGGGTAGCTTACATATGGCACAAAAGAGCCATAGGAATTAGAACTGAGAAATTGTGAAAGGAAATTATTTTCCCATATCCTAAATGTAATCCCCCTCCATAAAAAAACAGAAACTAAGGGCATCATAGTAATTGAATTGAAGGTCGTCTGAGAGATAATAACGTAAGCTTGAGGTTTTCTCAATGATAAGAAATTTCACTAGCACTAGGTATGCTACTATATTGCTATTGCAAATGAGGAACACAATAGCACTCTTAGGCAAAATGGATGCTTACAAACATACACATGGAAGAAAAGGAAAAATTATAAAAAGAAGAAAACTACTATGCACATAAAATAGGAAAGGAAGTAGAGGTATGGAATATGCCTCCCACACTAATCTATGATGTCATGTCCCCATTTTTTGGCGAGCATCAGAGTTCGTAAGAGTTAGCCTATTATGCGACCCTCGTAGGCTGATAGGTCGGATAGGGGGTCATTTCGGAGCTCGGCTCAGCGTCAGATTGGCAGTTTTGATCAATTGGCTTTCGTTTGGGCTCATTCGGAGACTTTTTGCAGAGTTGCTATTTTTAGCAGTTCCTGGCAGGCAGTGTGGGACCCCTGCTATTTTTAGCAGTATGACTTTGGCAGCGTTCAGAATCACTTCAGGGTTCGTCAGCTTCAAACGGAACAGTAATCGGATGAGTAACGAGAGAAATATTAATATTTAATTGTATTAATTAAATATTAATTATTTAATGATTATAATATAAAGTTATAATTTTAAATTATAACTTAAGTGATTCTTCTTGAGGGGTGCGCCCATCATCAGAAAGGGGCCAGTTATTGATTATAATTTATTATAATAATTTGGCTGAGGACTATGGAGAAATTAAAAGAATTAAAAGTGAATATTTTAATTAAACCCTATTATGGTGGAAATCGCACTTTTGAAGAGATAAAGGGATTTGCCTTGGGTTTTGAGCCATTATGTCATTTGTTGAATTGAAAATTGATAAGTCTTTGTCAGAGAACAGAAGCTTTAGGGTTTCGAGTTCGAATTCCTTGGGGAACGAGCCATCTCCATTGGAAGCAGTTCAGAGGGTGTGAAATAACACCTGATTTATTGCAGCTGAGAGATTTCTTCATCCAGAGGAAATCATTGAACATCACAGGACTACAGAGTTGTTTAAATCTTCAGGGTTTCAGTTAGTTTGTTTATCCAGAAGGCATCTTGCAAGTTAGGCGCATATATCTTTGCAACCTGAAGACACAGAGAAGGCCGTACTTTCATTAAATGCTGTTGCTGTCCTGACACAGCCGTACCACCTTCAGAAGCCGTACTATCTCCTTTTTCCTACATTATGCAGAGGGTTTTGGTTTGCAAACTCAATCAGTGAAATTGTTAAGCTGAGGCGCCATTCTTTTCCCATCTGGAGATCTTCAAATAAGGAGCCGTACTTATATTTATTGTTATTGTTATATTTCTCGCTGTACTACTGTGTACTTGGCCGTACCAGCAAGGAAAGGACGTATTTCTTCACCTAAGGCAAAACGCCTTACATATTGGTCTTCTGTCTTCCATTCTGGAGGCGCCTACATCCCAGGATTAGTGTGCAAGCTTTGGAGAGCGGGAGAAGCTGATATTGGTGAAGCCGTACCATCATCTGGAGAATATTTATTGCTGTTACAGAAATCAGGTTTTTAATAAAATTATTATCTTTTCACCTTGCATGTAACTGGGTATTTGTGTAATCATCTCTGGAAGAATAATGAATGTACTGGCATCCATATTTCATGGTTTTTAGAGTTAGATGATTTTTATTGAATTTATTTCAAGCACTTGCAAAAATCGCATTTTTTTCATTTTATGCTCAAAAACTCCAAGAAACGTCAACAAACCAAAAAATTGCAAAAACTTCAGAAAACATCAGAAAAACAGATAATATCGGAAACAGGGGGAAACTAGGGTTTTTACATATGAGATGAGCTATGTGCAAAAATTAAATTGATCACACAATTACAGGGAAATAGACACAAAAAGCAGTATACTATAACATAGTTATTTACATGTGGAAAACCCTTTCAAGAGAAAAACCCCACTCCAAAGCAACTCAATGTATTATTCAATAATCAATCATTAGAATACACGTGCAAAGTCTATGCTTTATAGAGTATCATCAACAAGAGGTCTAGAGTAATTCTAACGACATAACAACACTTTAAACTCGCCATGAAACCTCCAACTCAAGCACCCAATAAATAGAAGCAATACATGAGAGTTGAAACTATCAAATGGTTAGTAGGAAACCATGAGCTAAAATGACATGCATGAAAGCAATAAAATGAAAGCATCAAATAGTAAGTATGAAACTATCAACTAAAACCACTCAAACTATGGCATCCAAATCCCTTATTCAAAAATCCAACAACCAAATCCCAAGAGGAGTCCATTGGCTAAAAAGAGCATATTGCTTCCACCTACCATAATCTTGTCATAATCCACTCACCAACTTGGGCACTCCATTTTAGCTACATTATCTCCATTTAAAGATGCCTTATGACATGTCATAACATGCATCATTAGTTGGTCGGCAACTGTAACTCCCTCTTACAACTCTCTTACGTGTCATTGATGCTCTTACATTTTCAATGTGGGAGGCCAACTTTCAACGGCCATAACTTTTGATTTAGAAAACCGATACATGAAAGCAATTCATGAAATTATCAAGTAGTAAGTACAAAACCATAAGCTAAAACTACACCAAATGTGAATTCCAAATCCCTTAGTCAAAAATCCAATGCCCAAATCCCAAGATGTGTCCATAGGCTAAAAATAACATATTTCTTCCACCTATCATAAGCTTGTCATAATCCAATCACCAACTTAGGCACTCCATTTTGGCTACATTACCTGCACCTAAAGATGCTTTATGGTGTGTCATAACACACATCATTAGTTACTAATTATAAAAAAGTGAAACTCCCACTTATAACTCTCTTATGTATAATAGATGCTCTTAACATTTTCAACGTGGGAGGCCCAACTTTTAGAAGACATAACTTTTGATCCAAAAAGCTTACTGAGCCCCTTTTTTTAAATTGTAGAGCTTGAAGATGACCATGTTGCCGTAATCCACTTTCTCCAATTAAGGCCCATAATGAGTTTTATGGGGTGTTAAGATTGACCTCTAGAGCCCTAAAAATTGTATTTTTGGGGTTCTATAGCCCAGAAATTGCATTCATTTTTCTTCTTAACATTAGGATGCAAGGTTAAGACACCTTTCCTAACATTCCCCAACTTGTCAAATACATTGCAAAAGAAAAGGGTATACAAATGCTATCAACTATCCACTAGGATAGACTCATTGCACCACCTGAACATCTTTGTGCTAACTAACTTTGTCAATGCATCTACGACATTCTTCAAAGTGTCAACTTTCTCTAGCATCACCCTCCATCCTCTACCATGTCACCAACAAAATGGTATCAGACATCTATGTGCTTCATCCTTACACAAAAGGTTGAGTTCTTTGCCAAACATATGGCACTCTAACTATCACAAAGAACTTTGATAGCTCCTTGATTCAACCCCACATCTAAATATAATCTCTTAAGCCAAATGGCCTACTTATATGCATGAGAAGTTGCCATGTACTCAACCTCTATACTAGACAAAGCGACCATAGCAAGTCACTTATCCAACTAATAGCACCACCAAATTAACTTGACACATCCACTAGTTGATCTTTTGTTGTCAACATCTCTTTCCTAGACCGAGACCCAAATCCACAAATAACCACAAATTGTCGGTCCCCTACAGAACCACCATGATAACAAATAGAGTACTCAAAGGTACCCCACAAATATCTAAAGACTCTCTTGAGTGTATCCCAATGATCTCATCCAACATTTGCCATAAAGAGGCTCAAGACTCCCACTACTTGGGCAATGTATGGTGTAGTACAAACCATAGCATACACCAAACTCCCAACTACATTGGAATAAAGAACACAAGCTATATCATCCAGCTATGTGGGTGCCATAGGACATTCTTCAAATGAAAGCTTACTTCCCATAAAAGTAGGAACGCTCAATGGTCTACTATTTGTCATGCTGAAATGTTGCAATACAACGGTCACATACTCTAGCCCAAGAAACCTTTCTATTCACTCTATCGCTTTTGATCTCCATACCTAAGATATACTCATAAACCCCCAAGTCCATGTCAAATTGTGCTAAAAATTGAGACTACAAATCACAAATCATGTCCTTACTGTTATCAAAAATTCAACATATTTACATACAATGTGATAATAAAGAATCAATCTCCATCCATTTTATAATAAAGGCACGAGCTAATGCAAGATACATTTCACTACCTTGTTCTCCAACTTTGTTCACTTCTCCCTAGGCATATGTGTGTATAGTATATACCTCACAACCAAAAGCTCGAAGATGTAATGAGGGCCTTTTGTTCGTCCATGCCTCCATAGGAGTCTTATCTACAAGAGCCAATGCAAGATACCTATTAAGTAGGTAACAAGCCATAGCTACCACTTCTATCAAGAACTTTTGCTCCAAGCCAAGTCCATTAAACATACTCCTAGCCCTTTCCATCAACATCATGTTTATTCTTTCAAGTTTCAACAACTCCATTCTACTAAGGGGTATATGGAGTTGTCTTGTGTCTCTCAATTCCATGCTCTTTACAAAATCTGTCAAAATTTGTGGAACTAAGCTCACAGTCATTGCAAGTCCTCAAAACCTTAATCTTCCTATTAGTACAAATTTCCAAAAGAGCTTTAAACTCCTTAAACTAACTAAAGACTTACGATTTTCTCCTGAGGAAAAAAGCCAATGTCCTTCTAGAATAAACATCTATAAACAATACATAATACAAAGACTTGAAATTGAAGGAACATTAACAAGACCAAATACATTTGAATGAATCAACTCCAACACCCCAAAAGATTTGCCCCTGAGGATATAGACCCATGTCCCTCTAGAATAAGCATCTATAAATATACATAATACAAAGACTTAGAAATTGAAGGAAAATTAATAAAACCAAACACATCTAAATCAATCAAGTCCAACACCCAAAAAAATTTGTGAGAAGTAAAATAAAGACTCAATATGGTTTTGTTTACCATATATACAATGTCCACAAAAATCAAATTCAAAAGCACAATCATTCAGACCCTCGACAAGATTTTTTTCAAATTCCCTAGACTATTCTCACCTATATGACCCTTTCTCTTACCAAAGCATTGGTTTCATTCTCAAGGTGTACAACTTCTTTCTTAGGAAAAGTTTGTTAACCAAAGATTTAACCAAGTAAAAGTCTCCCAACTTCTTCCAAAGAGCTTGTGTAGTCGCCTCTTCATGTACCATTCAACAAAACAAATCCGCCAAGGAAATCCTGATGAGGTCCTTTTCCTTTTTGTCCAATAGATCCTAGTCAGCTTGTGACATTGTTGTGGGTTTAGATCTAGATACACAGATCATAGATCTTTGTCTATGAGCATATCTGCCAGTTTGAGTTTCCATAACTCAAAGTTAGTGCCTATAAATCTCTCCATCTCTATTCTCAATGTGCTTACTATTTTTCTTGCAACAAGATCTTTTGCGCAAGCTCCCACTCAAATCAAGATTAGAACAAAAAACCTTGTCCATGTTGCCATAACCAGCTTGCTCTAGTTAAGGCCTATTTTGACATTTATTTGAGGCCAAAATCAACCTCTAAAGCCCTAAAAATTGCATTTTTGATCATCTATAATTGATGAAAACATTTCCATCAAATACTCCAACATGTGAGTTTGTCTTGATATGATACATATGCACTAAATAAAAAATGATTATGAAATGAGATATACGAATGTCCACAAAAGACCAAAAATAGATCAACCGGACAAGAACATACAACAGATACAATAACAATGGATTAAGGGGAAAATGGAGACCATACACAAAAAGCAAACACGAATGGGGACTAACCTAAAAAGGGGGAAAAACCGCAAGCACGTGTAATAATTAAAAGGGAGGGGGAGGACCCCGTAAAGTAATAAACAAAAGAAAACCATCCAAGTGAGTAACCAAAATCCTCAAGTTTCCATGTTTCAAGATGGAAAGTTCAAGAATGCTCGCCTAGGAGAGTCTAGAACTAAGGAGAGCAAGATGGACAATCTAGGAGGTGACCAATGTCAAATAGAACCCCTATAACATTTGAGGCCAAAGAACTACTGGTAGTGGGGAAAAAGCTAGTAATGTGAACCTACCACTAAGATCTACACCATGGAACACATAATACTTAAACCCATCATATTACCTAATTAGATTAAAAAAAAAATGAGATGGAGTATCATACGACAAATGCACATATTCATACACTAGAACAGATACATTTCTTAATTAACTCTCTTTATTCATATTATATGTAACATAGATTACAGTTGTAGTGTTTCCAATCTCACTGCTTGACACTATATACTCTTCTAGATTATCTCATCTATATCTCTTTCTATGTCCACTTCTCTACTCTCTATGCCTCTGTATCTCTATTTATCGCATTAAGATCACAATACATAAATACTAGTAACATTATAATACAATAAGACATGACTATTAGTCTTGCTTGTTCTCCATTTCTGATGATAGATCTGGCTGTGGTGTATTGTATGATGCCAAATACAACTTTGGAGTTCTTGTTCCCTAGCTTTGTTCTATTGTCAGCTCAAAGGCTGTTGTGATATATTTGGTGGATCTGCAGTATTGGATATGCTTTGAATTTCTTCAATGAACAAGCTCAAATTTATAGCAAAAATACATACATCTAGAGGTATATCCCATAAATATGCTGATTATTACATCCCCAATTTAAGACCATGACCTGAGACCAATACTCAGAGGAAAATTCCACCTGAGAGGATTGTGATGAAATCCTTCAAAAGTTTCCATATTTGTTTAAAAACTATTAAGACTATATATAATTATGATTTTAGACTTGGATTTATAAATAAATAATCATTGGGGATGATGATTCTTAAGGGGAGGAGTATGTTACATCCCCTCTAACTTGAACATGTTTATGGTAATGAAATTATGGTCATTATGTTAGTTGCAAGTGACTGTTTTTCATGAGAATGTGAAATTGGGGATAGAATAATTGTTTTATATGTCGTAACTGCAAATGTTATTGATTTTCTTTTATATGCGAAAATGTATGTGATGATGAGTTTGTATTTAAACATGTATTATGTCGAGAATGGTCTAACCCTAGTCTTTTTGTCAAGTGGTTGCAAGATTGTCAACATTCGAAGGGAAAGGGAAATATCATCATCAAGGAGATGTCGTGGTTAACAAGGATCAAAAATTATCACCAGCCTTGAGTCGGTGTAAGATGGTTGTGTTTAAGTCGTAACCTTGGCCAAATCTCTTTTAATAAATTAAATGTTGAACAAGTCAATTTTAATTATTAACCAATCTTTTCCTTTTGGAGTTGCAGAAACTAACTCTTTGAAGTGCATCTTAGAAGTTTGTAAATGTTTTTAAAATATTAAATAAATAACAATATTTGTAACCTTAAGTCCATCGCTTGTAATATAAAAATTAATTGAATAGAAGATGGGAGTCGTCGGTGGTTTTGAAGGGCAATAGTTTCCCCGCCAACTTTCCATCATGCCTCTAGGAGAAACGGCCAAGAGAGTAGCCATGCAACCACAGGCTCTTTAAGTCTTTAAGGGAGGTTTCAAAGGGGACTCTCTTTATCATCGAAGGCTCACATTTTCTTTCATTCTTCCACACTTCATTCATTCGGCTCAATTTTCATCATTCGCTATCAATTTCATTGAGATTCATACTTTCTTTCTTCTGAGAAGCCATTCTTCTAGTCTTGGTCTTGGTACCTTACTTGTCTCTACACATATCTTGTATTGCTTCTCATTTATTCTCCCTATCCTTCTTTCTTATAAACGAAAACTTTTGGAGGGTATTGATTTGGGATCACTCATGGTTGAGCATATAGGTGAGAACGTTGTTGTAGTCTGAGCCACCAAATTATTTCTTTTGGAAATCTAGTGCGGAGCATCTGCAAGTTTCCAACTATTAATCAAGCATGTATGGAAGATTTAAATGTGTTAACCCAACTTCGATAGCATTAAATCGAGTTGATACTATCTTCCATAGGAAATAATATTAATGAATTCTTGTCGAGCTAGAAGTGTAATAGATTTCAATTCTTTAGTTGGATACTTCATAAAATGAAATGTATAGTAAATAATCATGTTTCGATTCTTTCCGCCTTTTCTTATCTAAAAACCGAATATTAGTAGAGCTTCTTTCAAATAAGTTCTAGGCTCTGTTACACTCATGCCATAGTCGAAGCTCTTTCTCTCTCTCTTTATAAACTGTTCATAATCAATCCAAGTTGGAATTATTTAAAATTTCTTATCTCTTAATTCCTGTAACCTACTTGATTTTTCTTGGTACTCGAATCTCGCCAAACCATGTTATATATATTGGGCAAACGAAGAATAAAAATTCAAAACTGAGAGTAACCTTAGTAGAGAATAGTTAAAGGGCTTCTCCCTAGTTGCAAGAAAAAATATGTTGCTTATGATTTCTATGAGAGGAAATTTTGGTTTGAGCCACTTAAACTCTTTCTCATCTTTGCAATTCTGAAAAGAACTTCACCTAATTGGAAACATATGTTGTAAGATGAATCTTTGAAATTATAAATTATAAATTAATGGAATAAGAAAAATAAATGTCAAGAAAGGGTGAGAGCGCTAACGACACAGGTGTGCCATTAATGATAAAATCCTTGGCCAAGGTATGATGCTAGATTAAGCATTTGTCAGCTATCAAGTACTAGATATACCCTTGGTCAGAGTGATCTTTCTAGTTGGGACGCACCCATAGTGAAGGATCGATCAGGTGGTATGACACCAAGCTCAGAGGCATGATGATAATTTTGATCCTTGTTGATTACCCTCATGAAGGGACAGGTTTCTTCAGTTGAAGAAACGCGGGAGGCTAGTAGGTCTTCGGATGGGCGAAAAAGCCCTTGATGATATTTCTTTTTCCCTTGGAAACATAAAAGTTTTGTGCAGTACTCCAGTAGGAAGCCTTCAAAACTGTATTTTCTTGTACTCTTTCTCTCTCTTTAAATTCCAAAAATAATTACCTAGCATGTTTATTTCATAGCTATATTTATTGCTCTTACTTTACGAAAGCAAAGAAAAGTTAGTTATCATTCTTTTGTATTTTCAGTTATATGAAATTAGTTAGTTGTTTCCTTTCAGCTGAAACTGAAATTTTAAAGTTAGTTGATTAATTGAATATGGTGTAATTATATAAAATTGTTTTTCTTTTCCGTTCAAATTGCAAAGGAAACCCTAGCACGAAAAAAAGTTAGTTACTTTTCAGCAGAAAGCTAGTAGTTAGATTCCATTCTTAAAGTATAGATTAGTTAGAGTATTACATCCTTCCACTCCTCTGGCTTGGCATGCACCCATGCACCCTCGCCCCAAGCTTCCAACATACCCACATTAGTAGACTTGCATCCATGAGTCCCTCTCAGCCCCTTGCTCTTATGCTCCGACCTGCTCCTCTTGAGCTACTTTGTACTGGCCAACAGGACTTCCTGAGCCCCCTTTAACCTTGCACGCCCATGGCATGCCTAGTGCCAATCCTTGACCTTGGCGTCCCAGCTTGGACTTACTCAGCATCCCATGCACCATTTGACACCACTCCTCAAGTTGGGACGAGTAGCTCCTAAAACTAGTCCCTCGTCCACCTTGCATCTTGTAACAGCCCAACCCTTCGGTAAAATTAAAATTTTCATAAATTACATCCTAAAAGTAAGTAAATGTGTTAATCATGTCATTGCAATAGAATTTTTCTTTTTCTTTATTGACAAAACATGAACAAGTTGCCATATTAATTTACAATAAAGATTCCATTTCAATATAATAACTTCACAAGTACATGAAACAAGAATACGTACCTTAACTATCATAGCTCCAATGAGCTTTAAAACAAATAGTAGTAAGAAGGTCCAGGAGTCCGTCCCTTCAAATCCTGGTACATCGGCCGCTTGCTGAGGAGGAGAAACATCACTCGGGCGCTTTTCCACCAACCACAGACTTATAATGCGGTCCCCCACACACCTATCGTTAGATAGATGGCCCTCCCTTCAAAGAAGAGATTGGTAGGGTATCCTTTAACGATTACCAACTGAGCATAGTGTTGTGTTCCTACATAACTAGGTCCTGTGCATACGGCATCTCTTGAACTAGTATGTACTTCGGGATCACAATGAACTGACAGTGTAGTCTCAACTATTTCACATCTAAGTGGAAGTTGTACATTTCACTACTTTGGCCAAAGTGTTATCATTCAATACTTCGAATGAAGGTCATCTATCATAAACACTACTCAGGGCCGATTTGCATTAATGCTTTCTTACACTACGCATAGGTTGATCTATCGGGGTAGTCTGTACCCTAGACTTCCTACATCAACTAACTACTAGAACGAAGATCATTCTAACAAGTACTTACAACTATTTACCTTATACTGGATACTCTCATCCTAGGAGCTTCATTAACTTGACTAAGTTAACTTATAACTAGTTGTGAACTGTAACTTATTAAATTCCCTCAATCCAATCCTAGTATTAAATAGCTATACACAAGCATACACTTCTTGTATGGAGTCAATACAAATAATGCCATTAAATCTTCAATGCATAGTAAATCCGTCTACTAATGAATGCAAAGTTAATAGTATAAAGCATGTAATTGGCTTTTCTATTTTCTAAATTATCTCTTTGCAATTGGTATCATTCTTCAAATATTCAATCCAAAGAATAACAATCTTATTCCCTATAAAACATGGAAAAACAAAAGAGATAACATGCCTGTTATTAGCTTTCCACAGGTGTTGCTCTAGTAAGAAGATGCTACTCCTTCCAGTCAAAGGATTTCTAATCACCTCTAAAATTGGACTCTTAGCACAACAGGGGATAATCTCAGATTACTATTCACAGAGATGACAAAAGACAGAAGTGATTTCTCTGTCAAGTAAATACTACTTTCCAGAATTGAAGGTTACTCTCACAGCAGTACAAAGTTTACTCACAACAGAGTAAAATTCACTCTCAGCTAAATAATGGACACTCACAATCAAAATAAACTCGCTCACAGCAGAATGAACTTCTTTGAAGAGAACAAAATCGAACTTGCAATCTTCTAAAATCATGTGTTTGAAGAATAAGCTTAGCAGCCTATATATAGTGTTTCAAAACTTAACCAATTCCTCTTTCTAAGGCGTCCAAGCTGCCAACAGGGTTTGGAATAGTTCAAATAAGCCATGTGTTGCCTTTTAGAGAAGATTTCGACCTCCATTTGATGACAACAATGAAGAAAGTTTGTTTTACACATGACAAATCCTCAAAAACGCGACACCTACAGGTATAGGCACGTTTCAACAGGTAAGGATAAGTGAAAGTTTATGCAGAGACAAAGTCCCTGGTCAGATGGTGTCCACCTTTCCCATTTTTCTGGCTGCACTCGAATTTATCTCAGCCGCATTCAATTACCTTGGCCCTGGTCGCGCGATTCTACAGGCGCCATTTCATTCTCATTCGTCATTTTCATTTTTACGGGTATGAATTCATAAAAACGTATTTCATTTTCCTCTTTATTTTCCACTTCATAGTTTCTATATAGTTCAAAAGAAATATTTGAAACTTGGCGAAATTGTGCCAATAATACTTTGGTTTATTTTGAAGTAATAGTATTTGTTTTTCAAGAGATGTTCGACTTTTGAAGGAAATATTCATTTTTGAGAAAAACGTCTCATATTTCAAATTTGTGATTTCTCTTCAACACTTAATGATAAAGTGTTTGTTTAAACTTCATTTGATTTTCAATACCAATTAATAAAATTATCTATATATTTATTTTATTATATTAAAATATTTATATAATATAGTTTTAATTTACATTATATATTTATGTATAATTATTTAAATTTTAAATTTTAAATAATCTATACGCATATACATATTTGTAAAGACTATATTATATACATACTTGATATAATATTAAATATATAAATATATTTACCTTTACGTATATACATGTATATACATATACATTTTAAATTACAATGTATGTATACTACGAACTAGTCAGCATACTTTTATTATACGTACCCATGTATATGTATATATATGTGTATACGTAGATTCCGAGGTAATATCATCATAATATTTATTCACATTCACATATATATAACAGGTTGGTTGTGGGTATGTATACATGTATATTTACTTGTATACTTCCTCTATGTATTTGTATTCATAAATGTATTTATATCGACGCACACGTATGGCATATCCATCTCCTCTCATATGTTTGTATCAACATGAATATACCTATGGACACTTGTACATACCGTATTTATATGTATATATACATATACACATGCCCCACCTCCTATCCTGTAACATTATTCCACATATGGTTATACTGGCAAACATCACTTATTCACACATTCAGAAGTAGATACGACTCCTAATGATAATAAACAAGCCTATGGATGACTTACCCTTAACTCAACAAATGACTTAGCTTACTCGGTCTATAGTATGTGTGTGTATGCCCAACTGGTGCTCGTTATTGTTTACCCAACCAAGTTCCTCCCCGAGTGATATCTCTCCTCTACCTAGAGGAATGAACCTGTTTCCTGTACACCATGACACAACAACGGGAGTCATATGCTCAAAACAAAGTAGAATACATGAAACATTTCAAAAGTTAGATTATTCACAAATCAATAACCTTCTATTCTCCTTTATGCAGTATTTCACCAAGAATAACATCAAATGAAACAACATTCATATTGAAAACAAGGTACAAGCATCATTAATTCACCTCTAGAATTCACATTTACTTTATCTAGTAATGGTAAATTGTAACGTCACAATTTGGGATGTAACACATCTCTTGTTGCATCCAAGTCCCATGACACATTCCCAATGCCTTGCACTAGCACCAAACCCATAGGACTTACTAACCTACTCCGTGGAACACCTTTGCTCTTTCCCTTCTGTGTACCAACTCAACCCTCTTGAGTCCCTTCCATGCACTGCCCCATATTGGGTCCTAGAACATACCTTTGTTCCATTGGGGTACTCCCTGAGTACTGTTCCATCTAACTTGCACTTCCCATTCTAGCACCACACCATCATGTACTCTTGACTCCTTGTGGAGTCCTTACCTAACTAGCCCCATTTGAGCACCCTCTCTAAGACCTTGACCCATACTTGGGCCATCCCCTCATTCCTTTGGACAATGGGTTCATTGTCCCCATTAGAACTCACACCTTTGGCATACTTGGGCGAGCACCCCAAGTAGCATGCCTTTCCTCTTTTGCTAGGGATGCACATGCCCAACACTGTGCCCCAAATTTATCCCTTAGTACATAGTTCTAGTGTGCCCCTCTTTGTCCATCTTGTCTCGCCCATTGTGCGACGAGTTCCAACACTCAACCCCCTTAGCAACATGCCTTGGGACTGACCCATGTTGGCCCAATTACTCCACTTCACTGGGTAGGGCTCCTAGTGTACCCATGACCCCACTTCTTTAGGCCACGGCAGAGGTACTCTCATTTCCTCCTAGGATCCATGAAGAACACCATGCTTATGCCCAAAGCAATGGCGGTTGAGCTATTCTTCGCTCTTGAGGGGAGTTGTCCCTGTTAGTCCCCAACTCCTAGTACCCCTAGACACCTATGTGCACTCCTGGCACTAGATTGGGTTCACCCCCTTTGAATGAACCACCCCCTTTATATAAGTTATTTGTTTGATTCCCAGGCAGGAAGCACCACTATTTCGGCCCAATACCCCAATTTTTGACCTAGTCATCAAATTGCTCCAATCTTCAATCCTACAAGTTCCAAACTTGACTAACACCCCTTTTTGGGTTCCTCGGGCTCCAAACCCGAACTCCATGAAGTTACACCCTGTGCAACCCACTTCACTTTTGGTCCACCCTTGGCACACTTGGAACACCCTGTTGGTGCACCCACTGGAACACCTTGTTCCACTCCTACTGTCCATTGGAACACCCTATTGGTGCACCACTGGACTAGACACCCTGTCTACCCTGGAATTGGAACGCCTTGGAACACCGCACTAGAACTGGAACGCCCCATTGTGACCCCGCCCTCCATACACTACGCTGCCCCGCAACTTGACGTTCCATTTTGTCCCTTGCACTCCACTGCACTTTGGAACCACTTCCACGCCTTAGCACTTGGACTCCACTCCACAGTTACGCCCCAAATACCACTACACCTTGGAACCCCTGGAACTTTGTACTGGAGCACCCTAGTCCTGGACTAGAACACCCTAGTACCCAGGTCCCAAACTTGGCACTCTCACTTCAAGAGTGACCATTCCCTTATATTCTCCCCCACTCAAAAACAAAAGTTGGTAATCCTAACTAAGTCTTATTCGCCTCATTTGGCATACATTTTAATTTTTAGCTTTTAGTTTTTAGACTTTTTACTCGAGCCATGAGTCTTGGCCGCGTGAGGGACTGAAGAGATCATTGGAGGTGCAATTTCTACAAAAGTTGAGGACGTGGGTTTTGGGCTGTTGCACTGCATACACTTACAATTATAGGTATGTAACTTTATTTTATTTTTCTCTTTTGATTTTTATTTTTCATTTTTTGTGTTTTGAAAGGCTTTAGAAACTTTCAAACAAATGCAATTGGTAGGTATAAATCCAAATTCTTTGCCAGAGTCATCCCTCCCATTTTGGCACAGGCAGGGAGAAATCTGGCAAAGAAATTGGATTTATATCTGCCAATTGCATTTGTTTGAAAGTTTCTAAAGCCTTTTCAACAAATCAATTTTCTGCAAATGCCAAAGCCTGCAATCATTGTATTCCATGAGATGACATCTCTTTGAAGCATTCAATCAAATAGTTCACATGCCTTGCCCATGCTTCCCCATTTTGCATACATAGCTACTAGAGCATTTTCAACCATAATATCTGACAAAAATCCACCTTCTATTATAATTTGATGGATGTACATACCCTGTTCCAAAGCTCCCATTTTATTACAGGCAAGGAGGATGCTAGCAAAGGTTGTGGAATCTAGCTTTACAGTGTTTACACTAGCCAATTGCATTTGCTTGAAAGTTTCTAAAGCCTTTTCAACAAATCCATTTTGTGCATATCCTGCAAAATTGCAATCCATGAGACCACATTTCTTTTCAGGGATACTGTCGTGCATTGTCTATGATTTTTTTTAACGTTGTAGGTTTTCCAATTTTGTTTTTGAAACATTGTTTTTTCATTTTTGCAGCATCATTATCATAATGAGATTTTACATCAAAAGTGAGGATGAGGGTCAGGAGGTTGAAGTAGAAATTCAAAGTGAACATGAATCATCTGATGATACTGAATTTGAAATGGGGGGGTGGGTGAACATGGCTCAAATGCTCAAACTGAAACAAGTTCTATTGAGAGTAAAAATTATGGCTGCCCTTCACAAATCCTCGAAAAATGGACCAAGTGCCCCTTTGATCCAAAATCACCTTTAAAATAGTTTGCATCTAAGATTGCAACAAAGCCTGGGACAGTTGGGGGCACTAGAAAGTGGAAGTGCCACATGTGTAATCTTGAATGGTTTGGCAACATTACTAGAACTAATGCTCACTTCCTTCTTGTTCGAGGCAAAGGTGTAGATGTATGCAAAAAGGTGGAAGGGAACTTGAAGTACATGTCTGAAATATTAAAATTATGGGGTTGTAATGAGGATGAAGTACCTGTATCTGCTACTTTACCACAAAAGAGTGGGGGTAATCAGATTTCAGCAGTTTCTACTTCTGCTTTGCAAAGTCTAAGGCCACTAAATCCATCCAGTTCAAGTGCAACAAAGCCTAAGGGGAAACGTAAGATGACATCTTCACAACCATTGGCAAATTTATTCAATGTGCAAGTAAAGGATGAGGCAGATGATGCCATTGGAAAATTCTTCTTTTCCAATGGCATTCCATTCCATGTGACTCGCTCTCCTTATTATAAGGAAGTTGTGTCAAAGATAATAAGGGTAGGACCATCATATGTGCCACCAGGGGAGACTAAATTGAGGACAACAATCTTGAATCAAAAATATTCCAAGATTAATATTTTGATGGAAAAGATGAAGAGAACCTAGGTCACAAGTGGATGCAACATAGTCATGGATGGGTGGAAGGACATTAGGCATCATCCACTCATCAATATCATGGTTACATCTATAGCAGACCCTTATTTCCTTAGGGCTATTCATTGTTCAGGGCATAGCAAGGATGTTCATTATCAATTCTAGATCCTCAAGGATACCATGGAGGAGGTTGGGCCACGAAATGTGGTGCAGGTAGTGACAGATGTGGCCCATGTGTGCAGAGCTACAGGGAAGTTGATTGAGGCAGCCTATAGACATCTTTGGTGGACTCCTTGTTGTGTGCATCCCATGAATAATGCACTTAACGACATGGGTAAAATCAGCTAGATCAAAACAATTGTCAATGATGCTAAAGATATGCAAATGTTTATCTGCAACCACCATACTTCACATGCGCTTTTCAGATCCTTCTCCAAGAAGGAATTCCTGAAACCTGTAGAGACTCAGTATGCATCATACTTTATTCTCTTGGAGAGGATGCTTGAGTTGCAAGAGGCATTGCAACTAATGGTAATGACCGCAGAATGGAACCAATGGCTTGGGTCGAAGACACAGCAAGGGTTTGTTGACGTGGTTTTTGAGACCGCACCAACACAGAATAAAGTTGCCAACGGCTTCCCTATCCTCTCTTGAACAAAGTATTCAGCATGCTAAGATTGCGAGTAAGATCATGCTTTCAACTCCAAGGTTCCTTCAGTGCGAATAGGCTCAGTTTGGCTCGATGTGATATTGCTGGTATTTCAAGGGGACTTACACAATTGTTCAACGGCTAACAACAAACAGCAGACTAAGGGCTTTCGTGTAATTCAAATGATTTGGCAGGTGAGCGCAAGTTTCCTAATTCTAACCAGGAAATGAACTGAATTTAAAAGGGTGTAGGGCCTAAGAAGTTTATGTTCTATTCTAAATCACGGGGTATGTGGAGCTTTGTTTCAATAGACTTCAACCAGATTTCACCTAGCCTCCGGTCGGACATTCGAGAAAAATGGCGGCAATCTTCAAGGAAACTGAAAGATGTTCAAGTTATAATTTAACATACATACACCATCAATGGCATATAAGTATGTAAACCACAACCGAAGTTAAACACAAAATAATCTCGGTCGACCACAAGGCTGAACTTATCATCAACAAGCCGCTAGTGGTATGGAATAAAAGCGAAGCTATCTCTCAATGAAACACCACACACCAAAGTAAGCTACTTGCATGAATTAAGCTACTTGGATACGAAAGGAAGAAGAAACCTTGCTAGCATTTCATGACAAGACGAATTCCATCATCAATGAAAAGATCTATTATCATAAAATGTGTTACACAACAATCTCCTCAAAAGTTTTCAAAGGGAAAACTTTCTCTCTTCTCCAAATTATGCAAAAATGCTCTACAATGCTACACTATCTAGCTCTAATGCTAATACTCTCTCAATGTCTACTATTCCAATGTCTAATCTAATTCTAATGAATTACAAATGAGGGGGACTCCCCCTTTATATAGCTAGCCAAGTCCCAAAAGACGGCTAGGGTTACAATCAATAGAGTGGCCAGAATCGTGCCACCTCAGCCCTAAATAATATTGCCCTAAAAACCGCCACAGAGGAGAGTGGGGTAATAAATGCGCCACAATGTCCACCATCATCCTTCTAGAAGATTCTGTTTGTAGATGCGTTCACACTATTCTCGATCTTCTTTCTTGGCGTTCTTTGATTTCTTCCACTTGAGGGTCTTCATCTTCGTCACTTTGAGTTATACTAAGTCTCAACACTTAGCCATTTTCTTGCAACTTTTTCTCCATCGAGATTGAAACTCATTTTCATCGTGCTTCCACTTCAAGTCATCGTGCTCTGGCCTCAACATTTCTCCTGCAAAACAAGCAAGGAGAGGGGTATTAGAATACTTCATGATATAAACTTAACTCACTTACCTGATCTTCATGCTTTGATCTCCAAGCGTTCATCGCCAACTTTGTGTTCAAGTTCATGCCTTAGACAAATTTCCTCTTTGAGAAATTCATTTCACCTGCTGGAGCTCTGACAACCTTGATTTTATTCAACTCTGGCTCAAGAAAACTATCTTCACGAAGAGCCTGGGCAAATTCACCTTGAAGACACATTTTCTTCATTTTTGCCTTAGAAAATTTTCAAATTTCCCTTAGGAAATTCATCAACCTGGTGCCCACTTAAAATCTTCATCCCAGAATCCTCGACAAGCTGTGGAAGACCTTAAAATCAACTCCTCATCGATAAACTTCAATACCCAGAAGAAAATTTTCTCCAGAACGCATCGAACCCATGGGTCCCCAAACGAACGGGTTCATTTAATTTTCTTGAATTTTGGAACTTTAGAAAATATTCTTTCATCAGATTTATTTCATTTCTTCACCCTGGAGCGTATTTCTTTACTCTGACTTGAAAACTTTTATCAATCCCGTGGAGTTGGCATTCACCGACTTCACCTGTGGCAACTCTGCTCATGTTTCAGGAAAATTCCATCACCTCCCCAGACTTAGGCATTTTTCTAAGGGAGAAAATATTTTGTGCCTTGGAAAATTTTTGAATCACTTTGAAAATTTTGCCTTAGAAAATTTTATATCCAACTCGATCAACTTTGCCTGTGAAAATATCAACTTCACTTAGAAAATTTTTTTATGAAGGCGCCTAGCACATTTTATTCTCTAACACCACCTTGCATTTTACTTCACATTTGAAAAAATATATATATATATATATATATATTTTCGAAGCTCAAACGCCTTAGCAATATTTTCTTTTTTCCTCACTTAACATCTTAGGCGCCTATTTGAGGAAAATCACGCCTTAGCACTTTATTCCCAACACCTTTAACACATATCACTTCAGGCGCAAGTAGCACATGTGGAAGAAAACTCCAACGCCTTCACTTACACTTCACCACTTAGCAATATCAATTTCAAATCTAGGCGCACTTCTCACCTGAAGAGGATATCACCTCACTTATACCAGGCGCGTATCACTTGCCATGGAGAATATTTTCCAACGCCTAGCATTAATCATTTTACCCTCAACACTTTATCTTATTTACCACGCCCCACCTCAAGATTCTACCTTTCACACTCTCAAGATTTATCCTTTACTTGGCGCATATTGGCATGCATGAAAGATGACATTTCCCACGCCTAGCCTTTGACTTGTTGACTCCTTTTCAAATATGGGCGCATTCTTTATGTAGAGGAGGATAACTTTCTAACGCCTTTCCTTGTGACTTTTCAGCTTCTCATTTTTGTCCTCACATGGCATGATTTGGGCACATTTCACCCCTTGAGGAGGATGAGCTCGTTGACTTTGCTTTGACCCTCTTGAAACTTGGGCGCATTTTGCCCTTTGAGGAGGATGGATTTCATACTTAGCAATTTTCCTTAACTTTCTTATGAGGTGGGCGCATTTTAGCATGTGGGAAGGATAAACTTTGTTGACCTTTTGACCTTCTTACTTGCTGGGCGCATTTGAACTTGCATGAAGGATGGCGCATTTGGGGGGTGGAGGAGGATGAACTCCAGACTTAGAAAATTTTTGCCATCAACTCTCTCAACTTGGGCGCATTTTACTATGCCTTCAGGATAGAAATCATTGACTTTCTTTGACTACTTGTGCCTTGGGCGCATTTTGCCCCTGGAGAAGGACGAGCTTGACTCTTAGAAAATTTTCATGCCTCCTCACTAGCTGGGCGCATTTTGCCATAGCTGCAGGATTGAAGTTCCAGACTTAGACAAATTTTCATCATTTTTCGCCAGCTTACGTGCCCTGCTATTTATAGTAAGTTCTCTAAATTTTGCACCTCTAAAGCCCGGAATGACTTGAAATTTTAAACGTAGCATCCTCATGGTCTTGTTGCTCTGTCAACACTGCCATTTTTAGTCACCCTGCTATTTGTAGCCTGTTTCTGAAGGTGGCTTACTATAAATAGTAAGCTCTTGTTTCTGATAGCTCCCATGCTCCGATCGAGTTGAAATTTGAATGAGGCGATCCTCACCATGTGACCTTACTACCGACGCTGATGCATGCACTTGATTTACTATTTTTAGCATGTTTCCAATTTGACTTACTATAAATAGTAAGTGCTCTGTTTGACTCGAAATTTCACCAGCAGATAGCCTGAAGAACGCTGATCGCAGTGGTTTACACCGGATTTCGAAGATTTTGACTTTTGATGCCTATTTTTAGGCTCCGAAGCTGGAAACCCTAATTTGCGTTGCATGCGTATCAAAAGATCTCCGTTTGCTCTCGTTTCTGCGGCACTGCGATCGGCTTGTGGATCTGAACTGCTGGGAAGCGGTTGCTGGGACACACCTGCTAAAAATAGCAAGTTCCTTACTGAGTGAGAATCCTCGTTTGCATGTCACACCATCGCGAAGCTCTCGAAAAACCCATCAGGAATCACCTGACATGCAAAAGAAACCTCGACATGCAAACCCTAAAAATAGCCTCGAAAGGCTGAATCCTGAAAGTGGTCATCTCGACTTGCATGTTATACTATCACGAAGGTCTCGAAAAACCCAGAAGGAATATCCAGACATGCAAAGAAAATCTCTACATCTGGACCCTGAAATTCGTGCTGGAAGCCGGACTGCTAAAAATAGTAAGTTGTCCGTTTTCGCTCAAATTTGGCATGCAAGCAGTCTGATATACTCTAAATGCCGTGTGATGATCGGAATCTCAAAATAGCTGACAAATTGCCCTGAATTTCACACTTACTAAAAATAGTAAGTACCTCATAATTTGATGAAATTTTGCTGAGAGCCTGCTGGAAGCACACTGACAACAACGTTAAGTTCAATTTTCAATTTTCTCACTTTACTCGACCTTGGACTGACCAGAAACAATGAAACCCTAATTTTAGACTTGGTCAAAATTTTCGCGTTTAAGTTCAATGACGGACACAACCCCCCGAAAGGCAGACATAGAAAAGAGACAGACGGAGAGAGACACACACAAAAACCAAAGCCAAAAAGACCAGAATGGAGCAAAAATTAGGGGTCCCCATTTGAATGGGGCGATGTGTGAAAAAGGTCACAATAGGGTTGAGGGTTAAGGAGGTGGTGAAGAATGATGTCTTTTGGGCTGATCCCAAATATATTGTCTCCATCATTACTCCAGTCTTCACAGTTATTCGATTTGGGGATTCTAATGCACCTTCCCTTGGAGAGGCATATGAGTACACTAATTTTATGCTTGATCAACGAATGAAAGTTGTTGTGTGAGAGGAGGACCCCACAATGCAATTTTGCACTGAGCATATTCATCCAATCATTCAACGTAGATGGGAGAAGCTCAACACTCCCTTACACATGGCTGCCTATGCATTGAACCGGAAGTGGTATGTGCAAAGGCCCGATAGAATTACACCTATAGATGATGTTGAAGTGAAGGAAGGGTTCATGAAGGCCACTGAGAAAATGTATGATCCTGTAAAGGCCAGCTTGATGCATACAGAGTGGACAAAATTTGCCACTCTTTGGGGATATTCAAAGGCGGCCAAGATAGATTTGGAGACTATGTCACAGGAGGACCCCAAGTTGTGTTGGACTATGCAATGGCCTAGATCTTTGACTACTACTCTAGCCATTCGTTTGTTGTCCCAGGTTTCTAGTTCTTCTGCTATTGAGAGGAACCGGTCTACTTATAGCTTCATCCACTCCATTAAGAGGAACAAGCTTACTTCTAGGAGGGCAAAGAAGTTTGTGGTTGTACATAGTGCCTTGCGTCTCATTGACTGCAACACAACTACATACATGGAGAGTAGTGCAGCCAGATGGGATGTAGAGCCAGAAGAGCCAACATAGATAGATGATGATGCTACACAGATAGGGCTGGTTGGCATTGGTTTAGATGAGCCTGAACATTGGGGGTCCAGCAGTTCCAGTGATGAGGAGATTGACATGGAGCTTGGGGATGACTAGAGGCATCAGGCCATTAGCTATTGACTCATGAGTCACGAGTCATTAGTATTAATATTAGTATTTTGTTTTTGAAGTTTGAACTTTGAACATTGTTGATTGTAATTATGAATCATGATTATGAGATTCAAATTTTGAAACTTCTAGTTCTCATTCCAATGTCTATTTTTTGATTTTCAATGTTCACTAGTTCAATGAAATCATTGCAATGTGTTTAAACTTTAAACTTTACTTATTCCTTAAGCTTCTACAATTATACACCTTTTCATAACTAGTTTTTCAAGTACTATATGTATTTCAGCACCACTCCCCCACTGCCCCCAAACTCAGGCTCCCTGTCCCCCTGTCCCCGAAACCCATCCCCCCATCTCCACGTCAGGAAACTCCGTGGAACATTGTTACATAACCTACTGAGTTCAACAGAACACTAATTGACATTATTGGTTGTCTTCCATGGCTCAATTTCACTCGTTAAATGGTACCTTTAATCTGAGCAATTTACTTTGAGAAGACCAGAAATGGCTGCTGTCGTTCCACTTTCTTTGCCAGAACAAAGGGTTAAAAGTGATTTAATTATTTAAACTTCTTGAAAGATTGTAGAAAAGGAAAATAATTACAAAACAGCTCTTAGATTATTTGCAACATCTGAATTTCCTTCTAAGGACTAAAATTTTATGGAGGTATAAAATTTACATGCTAAAAGGCACCTAACTGGAGTGAGCCTATGACACAATGATAGTATATAAATAAGTCCTAATCACCCAAGGAACATAGGCTGATAATTGGTACATTTTCCTACCCTGGTCGGTTCACATATACTTCTTCTCTGAGATAGTGTTATTTCTTCACAGATGCATATGAAACCAATTGGCATGAGCTTGGGTTGAGCAAGATGGTGAGTCCTAAAACGGATCTTCACTGCAGTCAATGCATGAAGGACTTGCTCATAGTAAAGACAAAGCATTTATTCACTAGCACCAAAGACATTAAACACGAGAATATGTGACACATTTTTGTAGATCTGTGTCCCTTTCTCCCACATTTGATAACCTAAAGGAATCTAAAACATGAGTTACAGAACCCCTAGCACCAGACAAGTGTGGCCACTACAAATTGGCTAATTACCATATATTAAATATAGTTATATCAATAAGCATAAATTGAACATATGATACAACACTGCATGAAATTGCTAATTGTTTAATGGGGGAAATTGTCCCCATTTTCTTGACAGATGTAGAAAATTATGATATGTGGACTAAGAGGTCCACATACCTTCTAAGCACAGGATTTTTTTCTATTGACCAAGCACATAGTGGCTTGCCTGTTTTGTTTGGTCCTTGTCAAAGAGCTAAGTAATGTATCTTCCAGGAGATGGAGCTAGAAGTTTGGATGCCGACTAATCTCCTTTATTAGATGTGGGGGACTTGTATATTTCAAAGGTTAAAGTTATTTACCACATTGTCAATGCCTAGATGAGCAGAAAGACCTAGGCAGAAAGCATTTGGTTCAATGGCTTGTCTGATAGTATAAAAGTGATATTTAATATGCTTTTGCTTGAGATATTGGTTCTCGAATCTCTGGTATTATAAGTGTAGCCAGACTATCTCCTGACTGCAAATAGTGGTTGGATCCTTTACCTGTGTGGTTCATGTTTGTTGGATAATCTCTTTGAATCTGATACTTTAAATGAATAGTCTATGACAAGAATGGATCTCTCAAACTACTTTTGTTCATGTGTGGTAGAGAAGGACTGAGACCTCATATGGTGCAAGAAGCCAAAACCCTAAATATAGGAAAGATTGTAATTCTTCAAATGTGCTGTCCTAAAACATGAAACTACTATTCATTCTAGACAGAAAATATTTCCTTGCCTTTAACAAATTTCATACAAAAAACAACAAATTAAAAAATCAATTTATGTCTCAAGACTGTTACCTGTTCTTGCAATCTTAGAATTTCTTCAGTTAGAGTTCTATTTGACTGTTTCAATTCTTCGAGTATGGTGCTTGGGGTATATATAGTGGAAGTTGATGGAAACACTTTTTTTGATCTGGGAGGACTCTGTTCCCTTGAAACTGGTGAAGCAGCTACTGAAGCATTCTGGAATTGGAGAATCGGTGCAGGAGATGGGTGAACTCTAGCATTTGAATGAAAAAATGCAGGACAGCTCACCTGACCCCATCTTTCAGATGTTGAAGTAAGATTCAATGGTTCTTGCTTCTTGCTCTTTTTTGAAGAAGTGTCTCCATCAAATCGCTCTATCTTTTCAGCAATTGTGACTTTGGGTGAAAAAAATGGTGATTTCAGAGTCTTTGTTTCTGCCTTTTCTGATTTTTCTCGAGAGACCATTGTTTGATTCATTAAAGAGAGCCTTCTAGATCTAGATCCATTTAATGTGAATCCAGAATCACCAACTTTATTTAACTTAACATAACAAGGATCACAAACACGATATGGCTTGCTTCGATTTGGTGCTAAACATGCACTTGTAGCCTTCTTGTTACTGCATGCATGACAAAATACAAATCCGCAGTTATAGCAATTATGCCGTTTTCTCGTGAAACCAAATGGCATTTTACATCCAGAGCAAGATGACTGGTCCACACCAGAGATTGATTTGTGTAAGCAAATCACTGCTGTAAAAGCAGATCCACATGAAATAGTTTTTACCTGCCTATCCCTTAATGCTTCTACTACTGTTGGTGTACTTCTGTCTTCAGTATCTCCATGCCCTAGCCTTCCATTTGCGCCCTTCCCCCACGTATAGACCTCACCTTTTGAGGTCAAAACTGCAACGTGGAATGAACCAGATGAGATCTCCTCAACGAACTCTCCTTTGAGCTTACCTTCGACCAGAACAATAGCCTTTCCATCAGCTTGGGGGTTTCCAAGCTGACCATGGGCTCGACTTCCCATTGTATAAACCTGGCCTGAGACTGTAAGAGCAACAGTGAGAGTTTGTCCACAAGCTGCTTGAACAAAAGAACAGTTACCAAGGGCTGCAACACAAGTTGGAACTAGCTTCCTCTCTTTGTCGCCATGCCCCAATCTGCCTTTGTCACCATCTCCCCACGTAAATAATTTCCGAGCTGAAGAGTTAGAATTCAAGTTACCTGCTGAAACCTCAACTACAGCAGCCGTATGCCATGGACCACAAGCTACTGTTATTGTCTTCAAGCCCTTCAAGGATTCAACTTGTTTCGGAAGGAGCACAGATCTGGTGTCTCCATGCCCAAGAGCTCCAAATGATCCATCACCAAATGTAAACAACATACCAGATGATGCCACTACTGCTGTATGCCACTCCCCACAAGAAACCTTAGCAACTCGAATTCCATCTAATGGACCAGAAAGTCTATGAGGCAGCCAATGGCTTCTACTACTGCCATGTCCTAAAAGACAAGCACCATGGCTGCCATCTCCCCAAATGTAAAGCTCTCCAACAACAGTTATAGCGCATGTATGATACTCACCACATGCAACAAACTCAATGTTGTTATTAGCAAGGGCCTCCACTAACTTGGGTTGAGAGACATCCACATCAACTTTATGACCAAGCCTCCCCCCATTCTCCTCCCCCCAACAGAAAATCTCACCTTTCCTGGTAACCAAAGCAGCATGTCTGACTCCACATGCAACTCTGTGAACATCCAGCATTACAGTTGATTGCACTGCTTTTGGCAAGAGTGCATCTACCTGGGTATGAACAGCAGAACCAGACTTATGTACACCACCACCTAATATACCATCTTCTATTCCTTCTCCCCACATTAATACATCACCCAGAACATCACTATCTTCAAGCACAGATCCCTGGCTTGATGAACTTACTACACTTGACAAACTCACTCTAAATCCCTCAGAAGGATTTTCTTTAATTTGTACTTTAGAACTGTCTGTTCTCAAATCCAATGGAAATGAATGCAAGGAGTTGACCAAGGAATGCCTTTCAAAATCTTTTTGTGACTCTGCTGAGTATAAAGGCCTTGCTGAAGAACATTTTTCTGTAAACTGTCGTGGAGGGCTTCCATACAAACTTTGCACCTTCAGGGGTCGCACACAATTCTGCAATGGGTTAATCCTCATCAGATAAAATCATAGAAGTAACCTGTGAAATATGTGGATGCAACAGCTACTGCAGACAAAAGAAAGTGATGCACTCAGAGTATATCAAAGAAAAAATGAAAATAAAAAAGAACTAAAGATTTTTGCATTTCAACTCAATTGACAATATTGAAGGACTAGAGACTCTCCATGTTGTCTGATCAGAGAGTGTTGTCTCACAATCAGATGTGAGGGAATTACCAATTTTGAAGTCATGGTGTATTTAACCATGCTTAAGTTACAAACATAGTTTCTCTATAATCCCTAACACAGACATCTGCCCAAGCCAATTATGAGGCTGCTGAAACGGCAAACATCTAAAACATTTATGTATGATTAGAGATTCCTAGGCATGCCAATGTCCATTAATTAATTATCAATAGTGAGCATACAAATATTCTATCTATTTATCTCATAGTCACAAGTTATCCTTTGAAAGGATGTACACCAATCTCAAATGCAACAAAAGCATTCAAATTTGAAAAATACAAACAATTACAAGTATGTGGAATGGCAAGGTTCTATTTGCTCCCAAGCTTAACCACTAACTCCAAACCAAAGGGAGTAGAAAATTCGAACAACATATAAGTCAATGGAGTATAAATTTCCTTGTGAACTTCCACAAGGGAGGTCTCATAAACCAATTTGGTGTCTGGCTCTGACCATGACCCAAAAAATGACCATTTCACACATTTAAAAAATTAATTCTAAGATTCAGAATAAACTCAACATATTGCAAGCATATAATTGATGTTTGTTAGTTTCAAATTATATTGAAAACAAAGTGTCCACAATCAAAGTGTAACAATGTATCACTACTCAAGACTTGATACGAGTATTGGGAAACGATAACAGATCCTGTTCATCCTTTTGAGCCTAGGAAAGAGATCATGGAGTAAGAAAGGACAAAAGGTGTTGAGGTAAATGATAAACTAACTACAATGTCTAAAAGGGAGAATATCTACCTTTCTGAACTGTTCAAAGGTGAACAACTACCAAACTGCTTTTTGGTCCAATTTAGCATGCTTGCCGAATATCAAAAATACATTACCTCTTCATAAGTGACCAAAAGTTAGAACTATTTAATTGATTACTGTTTTCAGATAAGATAACACATACATTCGATCCTGAATGTGAGAACTTGTCTATATCATCCACAAAAGAAAATGGTTGCTTCCTTCGTGTGTGTCCAGCAGGGCTGCTAGAGTTAGATATAAGTCCTCCATCACTCCATGAATCAGCATAGAGTTTGCGAGACTGAGTCCCAGAGATTAAAGCCTTTAGGCCAACAAACCAAATTTCTGCCTGCTCTTTGTCCTTGCAAATCTGAAAACAGTAATATCTTATGTCAATAAAGATTTAAATCTGTAATGTAACAATAAACATGCAACTAGATAATTGTCTTAGCATGCCAACTCAACAAAAACAAACATCTCCAACATAACACCAGTCTGTTGTCCAATTAACCTTTTGCTCTGCTTTCTTTTAGAAGAAAAAGCAATTAGTGTTTAATGCTTCATTCTTACAGTTATCTAGGACTAACACTTGAATGGAAGATATTGTTCATTATAAGCTCTTAGGATTCCAATTTTCATGAAATAAAATATGTATGTTTTTGCTAAGAATACACTACTTGCAAATTCTGGGATCTAAAGAATAAAATCTAAAGCTTTTTGAATCATGGCCATTCTTATCATGCCACATGTAAACTGCTTTCAGGTATGAATTGATGACACTATTTATCTCTCATAGGCTCATAGCCATATTTGAGTAACAAATTCGAAATAATGAATTTGATAATGTCCTTGCCTACTTGGGTAGAAAAGCTCATATTGTATATCACAATATCAATCAATTTTTATATATTAAAAAAAATAGTACTTGTGTGAGGTCAAAAATGAATTAGCGCAACATTTTCCTGCCATTATTTATGCAAATTTAACAAAAGTTAAGAAACTTTTGAAATTAATAAAAAAAAGCATAAGAATTGAACCAACATGCAATGAGGATATAAATCCATAAAAAAGTGTATTATTCATATAGATCTATATATAACTGCATTTTGTTTCACTTTATTGCAAGCAATTCAGTAGAGATGTGCCATATAATAAAGAATAAAAAATGTAAGAATTCTGGTTTGAATGACATAATGTGCCTTATGTGGAAAAAATGATAATGCTATACAAGTGCAATGGGAAAGCAAGAAGATTTAATTTAGATGATATGTCTTACAGTCTTACTGTTTTCGGGATCATACAGAAGAAATTTTGAAAGTCTAAAAATCCTTTTTGAGAATATTGGAATATGGTCCACAATTATAGTCATTTGACAATTGACACTATTCCTTCAAGAAATAAAAATAGGCATTTCTGAATTCCTATATGTTAGGAGCAACAATTATTGTAATTCATCCATCAGAAATTTAGAAAGCTTGGCAAAGATAGTATGTGAAGGAAATTTTGCACAGGACTACTCAGTAAAGTATACAGTAATTATAGATTATTATTTTCCAAATTCTTGCCCAAAATTTTTTCTTAGTTTAGGGTTAGAATTAGACTATTTCAAATTTTATTAAACCTAATTGTAAACAATTTTTAGTTTAGATTTAGGGTAAGGAACTTGCTAATTTTAATTTTTACCAAACCTAATCCTAAACTAATTATTCTAGTTTAGGTTCAGGGTTATGGCATTTTAATATTAATTTTTGCTATCCCTAACCTTAGATTACTATTTAGTTTCAAGTTAGGGTTATTGCATTCTTTAGGTTTTACTTTAAATCGTAGTTACTAAAAAATTGCACTATAGGGAAATCAACCAAGTCCACATCCCCATAACCACATTTTTTGGTGACTACTTTCATATATAATTCACTTAATAATTTGGCTGACATCCTCATCCATCTATTCATTCTCCCTAATTTGGTTGACATTCTCATCCCTATACTAGTACCCGTACCACCTATTTTTCTACCACATTGTCCTTATTTGCAACTCATGCAAGACAATGTAAGGCCCAACCTCCTGTATGGCATCCTTCCAAATTCGAAACTGAAAATTAGCATCCTTGTGCTTTCTAGAGCAATCAACAGCTCTAAAGAATTGGTGCATGTGAAAATAATATTGATAAGTAATTGGTGCCTGAAATCTTTCCATCCACCAATGTATCTTTCCACCCCAACAAATTAATTTTTGAGGTGGTTTTATTAAGAATGAGTGTTATGAGTTTGTGTGTAATAACTCCGCTTATCCAGTAATTTCACAAATTGGGTTTATGTAGTTTAGTTGTCACCTAGTGCATTTTGTGTGTTCTTTTTGGACATCTTTTTTTAACTTTGACCATGCCAAATAATGCAGCAACAATAGGAAATATATTGCAATATTCAAAACTGAAAATTGGAAATTACAATGAGGAATACAGCTGAAAATTCCAGATTTTTCCCTAGGCTTAAATATTCAGTTTTTTGACAAAATAAAGACAACCCAGATCATGAAATATAGTCTATTATCTAAATCAGGCATACCCATAAAATGCAGCAATGAATTTATGTCTGCTGTAGTACAAAATGGTCTCCAAATGCCTGAGAAAATACACCCATCAACACATGAACTCGCTGGGAATGTCTTCAAACTCGTAATGACACTCAAATGTGCTTCAAACTTATGTGGAAGACTATATGATAATGAAACAAATTCAACTTTGAACTCCACAAGTCTGAAATCTGCCCAAAACACTGTTCACGTACTGTAGCAGTACTGTTCATGACACTGTAGCAACACTATTCACGTTACTGTTCACGGCACTGTTCATGGCACTGTAGCAACTCACAAATCTTCACTATCACCTTCAAATCTGCTCCTACTCCTAATATCTTCTCCAAATCTTCCCTTTGAAAATCTAATAAGCCCAATATGTTTCCTAAATGAAAACACCATAAATTCTCCTGACTGTATCTTGCAACAACGAGAAAAATGCTGACAAAGAGGGATTTCGTCCTCCAAGCCCAATAATCAGATTCCTGAGAAATCCAATAGCATAACTTTCATCTCATCCAAGCATGTCAAATGAGCTCTCAACTCCCCTTTATATAGAACTTTTTGATCTTCTAAAAAGACCTAAGAAAAGTGTTCAAGAAGCTTTTAGAAGACTATTTTAATATTCCTTGATGTGACTCCCTGATGTGATCTCTTGATATGACTCCTTGATGTGACCTTTGATGTGACTCCTTGATGTGACATGTTGATGTGACCCCTTGATGTGACCCCTTGATGTGACTCTCTAATACTTAAGTCACTTTTTGAAGATATATTAATAAAGTGACTATTAATTTATCATTAAAGTATGTCACTTTTTAACCTTTTTAATATAATTATTTACTATTACCCTTTTGACTTTGCACCTTTTTGCCTAGTAATATTAAATAATTAAAATAATGATGACTCCTTAAGAGTTTCAAAATACGGGGACATTACATCAACTCAGATTGGCTTGAAACTAGAAATGCCTAGGCCAAAAACCATCAAGATCCCTCTAATGCCCAAGTTAGCCCACGGGATCATGGCAAAAAGGGCTAATGGCAAACCATGAACTAATTGGCTAGAAAGGGGACATTACATTGTGTGAGGCACATAAGATTTGCCTATGATAGATAAATGCCTCTTTATGATGAGAAAGCACATTTTCAAGTAAAAGAAGCAAGCCTTCCAAGCTAGAAGATAGATAAGACTAGTGGGCAGTCTTATGTTTCAGCATCCATAATGATGAGATTGAAAACACCTTTCACACAACTATATTTATAGCATTTTTGGATGAGTGGCTGCCATATGCTAGGGATGCACAAGGTGTGGACTGTTACCACGGTATTATGAAACTACTGGAAAGTCATTTTGCCACTTCAAATAACTCAAATTTTGATCTCAATATTCCCTAATTCCTTGGAAAGTAATTTCAGATAGCTTTTTTTGGTGACATGAGAAATGATTAGGCATGATGTCCAAAAGAAAACCTCAGCAAGAAAACTGTAATCTTCAAAGCAACTGAGAATTATGGAGGATTATCTGATATAATTTTTTATGATCGTATGGATAAATAATTAAGGCCCATGATTTTGAACATGGATGGGAGAAATATGGGAAAATTGCAGGAGAAAAAAACTGCAGTAATAGTGGTAACATCCAATTATTCCAAGCAATTGCCAGGTTAGTGCCCCTCATAATTTGACACAGTCACTCAAGTGTAACATTGGTTTGAATAGAAACATACAACATGGATGGAACTGGGAATGGAGGAAGATCTCTCAACAAAAATATCAGTTTAACTGTCACAAGGAACAAAAACAAAAGACAAGCAACTCAACATTACTTTCCCAGTAGGGTTGAATGACCATTGGAACGTATAAGTTTTCCATTCTAGTTAAATGGGCAATGATAATATACTTGACCAAACTGGAATATGAAATGGACAGGATTTACAGATGGTTGGTCAACTTATTAGGAAACATGAACTCACATTGCTTTCCCACATTAGAAAGCAGTTTCTAGAGGATGCAGTTTTCATGTTAATGTCAGAACAACCAATTATGATGCATGTCATGTTAATAATTCCAGTAAACAACATTTAGCAAACTCATTAACCATGAACAAAATCAAAAGGGGATATGGTGCACTGCTTGATAATGAAAGCATGCAGATGATTAATGAAAAAACAAATAGAAAAAAGCTTGTCCACTGGAACAGGAAAGACATGGGAGCTACTTGCTTGTTAAAAAAGATAGGAATGATGCAAAATAATTTGATATGGAGAGAACCACATTCAGATCTAATAATTTTATTGAAATATGTATGGCACTCAACATACCAATTGCAATGGTCATTTCTCACATACAAACAGTGATGTCAAAGCAATAGTGATATTCAGAGATGCTACAGAGATGGCTTAAGCAATTACAATACAAAAACAATAAGAGACAAGCTCAAAGAAGAATAGTATTTAGAATGGTAGGAAACACATGATAATAAAATTTGAATTACAAAACAAGAAAAGCATGAGGGAACTAAAGTTGAAGATGACACCAACAAAGAGGAGGAAGAATATAAGAATAGAGTAATTGTCTGACTCCCCACACTGTGTACAAAGAAAAGTCTAATTTATTCAAATTAACAAAGATCAAAGGCCATACAAAGAAGTCACAGAATGATGCACAATAATTTGATATGGAGAGAACCACATTCAGATCTAATAATTTTATTGAAATATGTATGGCACTCAACATACCAATTGCAATGGTCATTTCTCACATACAAACAGTGATGTCAAAGCAATAGTGATATTCAGAGATGCTACAGAGATGGCTTAAGCAATTACAATACAAAAACAATAAGAGACAAGCTCAAAAAAGAATAGTATTTAGAATGGTAGGAAACACATGATAATAAAATTTGAATTACAAAACAAGATAAGCATGAGGGAACTAAAATTGAAGATGACACCAACAAAGAGGAGGAAGAATATAAGAATAGAGTAATTGTCTGACTCCCCACACTGTGTACAAAGAAAAGTCTAATTTATTCAAATTAACAAAGATCAAAGGCCATACAAAGAAGTCACAGAATGATGCACAGCAAATATATTCACAGAATGCAAATATTTTGATAAAAGGCATCACAAAGAGAATTTTGATCCAAAGAAGAACCGTTTGAAGACCATGTTCTCAACAAGAATCTACTACCGTCTAGTGAGAATATAGTCAGGAAAAAACCAAAGATTAAAAGACGTATGTATGATGCCTAAGTTTATTTAGAGCCAGGCATATCATGATAGAAAGATTACTAAAATATTCTGCTGAATTTTAATGATAAGACTACCAGGAAATTCCAGAGCATAAATGGCAAAAATTAGCCCTAATATGTAAAGCTGGATCAGATTCTTCTGTATTATTACAGTTCTGCAACTAACATACATAAATGTATTTCCCTAAGAAGTATTTGCAATGTGAACTATAATAACGAAAAAACTGTTATAAATCTTCTATTGTGTGGTATGGATGACGATATCATGTCCACATTTATACAGTATATAAAGAAGTGTGAAGAATTTTCAGAACCAGGAATCTTATATTGTGATGAGAGTTATTCATATTCTAGGTAGAATAATGGTAACGCTTATATGAAAGTTCTATAAAGGATATGGCAATTTGGTCATTTTTTGTTCAAGTTATCTTTTCAATCAAGAATTTCAGTTTGACCAAAGTCAACAAAAGAATGTAATAATGAAAGACAGAGAGAAGATGAGATTGTCATCGATCAACATCACAAAGAACATATCAATGTCAACTGGCATCATAAAAAGAAATCATGTTGACCAACCACAAATGTCAATGAAGAACCTGATAAACAGTATCACGACACACAATGATGTTCTTTTGTACAGTACCAGCGTCCAATATGAGCAGAATAATTAACCAAGGACTCATATCTTTTTTTAAGGGAGAACGGATTTCCCTAACTACATCAACATGTACCTATTTTTTGTAGGTAATTGTTAGCCATTTTCCTCTTGAAGAAGCTTCCAATTCTTCTTATGCTTGCACTTGTGCATTCTTCCACTTGAGTTTTGCATGCATTGTGGAATCTTCTAGTAGTAACTTGCATGTTTTATGCAGCTTGCATTTGTGCTTTTCATGGTTTGTGAATATTTCACATGTAACTTGCATGTTTATTGAATCTACTTCTACTTGAGCATATCTTATGTGCAAGTCTACATAATAAGAGCACTTCCTTTTATCGTTCTCATCCTAGATTCATGCATTGTCGCATATACTTAAGAATTATTTGAGTATTTGGATACCACTGGTAACCAAATTATTTTGTATGTACTACTGGTGTGAGTGCTTTTCCACTGAGTTTTTATTCTTTTTTCAATTTTGTAAGTGTATTTAATCTCTGAAGGTATGTCTTAATGGTACAATTTGCACTAAAAGGGTGATGCCTCCTTTTTAATTTACAACAAAACAATGCACTAAACAATTTATCACAATATTTGAAAACCAGCAACAAATAAGGAATATTATATAATTCCTTTCCCGAACAGGTTGTCAATATTCAGTATCTAATGAGCAGCAATAATCAACTCACCAATGCCATGAGAAAAACTACAAATCTTTGACATTTGGGAGATGACTTGGTCAGAGAATAGAAGTTTTAACCATTAAGGAATTCACTAACTTCATCTTTGGAGGGAAAAGGTAAAAACTAAAGCAGAAAGACAAAGTCAAAAATTATCCAATATCTGAAATTTCATAATGTAAATAATGATCATAGAAACTCACCAAATCAAGCGACTGTTCGCCGTTCCCATATATTAAAGAAAATGATTGATACTCCTTTTCAGGTCGAGGTTGCCGCTGGAAATTTGACTGCAAATATTACAAAAAGAAACAAATATATTTAATTCTATTCCAATTGAAGTAGGTTTATAGTCTTGAAAAGTGTTTGTTCAAAAACAATTTGAAGACCTTAACTATTTTTTATAAATAAATGTTTTGTGCAGAATACACTTACAGTACGCTGGCCTGCAATGATCTTAGAAACAGCATTCAATCGCAATTGTTTTTCCTCCTTCCCAGAGAACCAAATTAAAGATCTCTCATCCTGAACATTCATAGACATAACAGCAAAATATCTTTATGCCTTTTTAATAGTCTAATAGATCAATGTGACTTGACAAAAGGTTCCAAGCCCTGCCGGGAATGAAATTATAAATATTTTGAAAACCATCCTAATCCTAGATATGAAAAACTCAATATTAGAAGTATTTCTATTAGCAATGAGTTGTAACTGTCATCTATATCACGAGCTATTGGTAAGGTGACATTATTGTTTCATTCTCGGACAACAGTGTTAAAACAATGCCAAATCCATTGTAATGAGCCTAGCCCAAACTGCCCCTTAAAACTTGCAAATAGTTGACTTGTAATTTTGTCGAACACTTTGTATGCAAAATGCTTACTTGCTGGTTTTGTGTTTCAGACTGAAGTTGCTTGATAGAAATGGATGCTAAGATAGTTTTAAACACTTCTACAATTACTATGCAGGCTCCCCAATGAAATATTATGCTCTTTTTCAATTTCTAATGCATTTAGATAAGGCACTAAGCAAATAAAATGCATCTACAGCCAAAGACATTTTTACAAACAATTGGCTTACAAACCCTAAATCTGATTTCAAGCTTTAGATTGCAACAAGAATTTGAGAGACTACTTATTACTCCTTCAATGTAATAATCTTTCCAATACAATGACAATTTCAACTCAGCCAAGACTTTTGGCAAATTACATATGAATTAATGCAAAGTCTGATATAGACTGTAACCTACAGCCGTACCACTTATTATGCAACTAAATGACATCTAACATGCATGAAAAAAATAAAGGAACCTGGAAATGAAGGCGCCTTGAAGCTGTGATGAATTAGCAAGCAATGTCTTGAATGATAATGACCTCTTGATGCCGAAACAATCCTCAGGCCCAGCCGCCCCTGTTCTGATATAAATTAATTTCTATAAAATAATTCTTAGCTTCTATGTCCTCCAAAATGCATCCAACTTTATCTTCTAACCCTCTTATGAAGTGCGCCCAGGGTAGAAGAGAGAATCGAACCAAGTTGAGGGAGTTACAAGCAAATCGTGGCCTCCATTATGACTAATTTTCTGATGTTTGAATTATCAGACTTTTCCTATGCAATCTGCCCTTTTATGACAGCTGACAATGCCCAACAAGCTGGTTTGTAATCTCTATCACCAAATTTGGCTAAAGTACTGTAGCACAGGGTACTATTCACAGAACTGTAGCGACTACTGTAGCGCGGCACTGTAGCACGGGTACTGTAGCGTTACTGTAGCAGCCAGCAAATAAAAAATATTCCACAATGAATCTTTAATGCCTTATAATCTGCAAATGGATATGCATCAAACCCTTGTATTCTTTGTATTTCTTCTCCAATCTAGCACAAATAGAAAGGCTGAGATACCTTCCTCCAATAATGCAACCCTTCAAGAGATATTTCACTCCCTCAGTTATGCTATCAATGGGAGTTTTCGTTCCCAAAGATCAATTTGGTTATCTGCAGACCACTTGGCTCCACAAATACTCAAGAAAAAATCATCAATCATCAACATCAAATCTGCCTGCCTGAGAATGAAGCCCAAGACGTCTATTTATTCTTTTTCTCCACTTCCTCCAAAAACTTCTAGAACATTATTTTATTTTATTTATTAAGTGACTTTATAAAATATTTTATAATTCAAGTCACTTTATTAAATTAATTAAATATAAAGTTACCTTTTAATATTTATTTATTTGATAACTTTATAAATAATTAATTTAATATCACTTATTTATTTAATTAAAATAATTAATTAGTCATCCTCATAAAATATTCATTATTTTGGACAACTTAATTAATTAAATTAATTAAATCGAATAACCTCCAAAACGGGGACATTACATCCATACCCCTTTTCTTCAAACAAAAATTCAATATGCATTTTTCGCTATGCCATAAGGGGCAACCTAGACATCCACTAGCCATCCCAGGGACAGCTTGGGGATATTTCCAACTCATCCCCAAAATGTCCCCTATAGGGTATAGGAACTGAAATTGCAGGAGACGTGTCCCCAAGGTACATAGCTTTTCTTGCTTCCTTCATATCCTATTTTGGAATGAGAAGACTTTCAATATACACCTTGAATTATCTCTTTGTAAGGGGAGAAACATCATCTGCCACAGATGGACATCCTTTGGCATTCAGTTCATGTCCACCTTCATCAGATTACACCTATTTGGTGAATCAATCCACCTTTAGAGACTTCTAGAGGAGCAGCAATGCACCTTTATTAAACATTTTCATTGAACCCTAGATATATTCATCTTCATGCAATGTTATCGGTGAAGGAAGTCAGCTATTGAGTTTACTGTATATGGGCAACTTATCAGGGCTAGTTGCTAGGTCCCATTTAAAGGGTTTTTGACTCCTTTTTTTGTATATACTTCCTAAGTTGTGCTTAAGGTAGGGTATTGGTCTAATCATGCATATACCATATTAATTAAGTTTACTTAGGTAGTTATTTGTCCCTGAGTTAATAATTTTATTTGTTTCTCTGTTTCAAGTTATTAGGGAATTAGAAAGAAAAACATGCTATGCAAGCAAACCAATAAAGAAATGACCATGTAAGTGGACCAATTAGAATCAAGAATGATGTAACCTGGCCAATATGATTATTTTAGGGCTAGTCTTATAAATTCTATAAATTAGAGATTATGAAGTAGAACATGAGAGAGAAGAGAGGATGAAGAAATAAGAGAGAAGAAATTATATGTGTTACATAGAAAAGGAAGTCCATGAGAGGAGCTTTGAAGAGAAAACTGGAGAGAGTAATTATCCCAAAATTGAGTTTTGTATTCTCTTCATGCTAGTTTTTAGCCTTTAAATTCCAATTCATGATTTTTGATTTATTTGAACTCTTTGCAGTAGATATAATCCTGGTTGTTCCATAAGAAAATTGTAGGTGTATTCCAACTTCTCACAAGAATATCCCCTCCTGCATGAGCTGTGGACAAAGCATGTTTTTGCTGGCAGGAGATTTCATTGTGTTTGTCCCAAGAAATCTTTGGTAGAGGATTTTTAACTTTGAACTGTGCAAGGTTATGCATCGATCTCAAATTAAATCAATCTCTTCCAAATATTCCAATGTTAAAGCAAGGGTTCTGGGGTGGGTCCAACCCATAGATTATGTATGAATTCCTTTCAGCTGCAAAGCTGCCATGAATACAGAACTATGGAACATGAATGACCTCTAGCAGTAAAAACCTAAGATCATAGTTCAACTAAAAAATCATGAGGAAAAGACAATGGCTTCCAAGACCTAAGAAGAAATGCATACTTAAAGATAAGTGGATTGAAGTTGGAGAACAAGTAAGATGGATCAAGACAAAATGAAAAAGATGCAGCAAAAGGCTTGAGCAGATCCTAATAAATGGGGAAATGTCAAATCAGTAGAAGCAAACAAAGATCTCATTGGTGGGCATACTTTGGAAAAGAATTTCTCTGCAGCTTCATTAGAAGAGATGCTTGGGCATCAAACTCAAGCATGATGGCCTCGTGATATTGTGTCAAGAAGATATCAAGCACGAGATGGTGTTTAAGGATGCTAGGAATGAGCACCAAGATGATGCAAAACAGGATTTCAATCTCCCTTTAAGTTAATTTGGAGGATGCTGATATCAACACTGTTCTAGATGATGTTGTAAACAAACCCAAGATGATAAAAACAAAAGTTGTTTGATATTCAAAAATTTGATTTGGATCTAAAGAAACTAAATTAGTTATAAAAAGTAAAATCACTCTAACTATGGGAGAAAAAGCCCAAAACGATACAAACAAGGAAGAGATAACATGTGAAATAAAATACAAAAGGAAAAAACAATTATTCTCCCAAGGGATGCATTCCCCACCATAAATGACCTCATCAGGGAATGTTTTGGAGACACATAGGAAACCTCCCCACCCCATCCCCCTTTATGGAAATATATAGAAAACGTCCCCAGTACTACTTGTTTTTTGAAGGGGACACCTAGGTATGTTAAGGGACAGCCAACCGTCCCAACAACCCAAGCACTCTCTGTTGCCTTTTAACAAAAAAACCACATGATATCTGGAAAAACAGGATGGGTGAACCTACAAGGACCCCCACACCCCTTTAAACTAAACCTTAACCTAAAATGGCCCCAAAAACAACTAAAAATAAAAAATCAAACTCATTTTGGCATTTTCCAATTTGTAAAGAAGAGAAAGAGAAAGAGCAGCAGTGAGAAGAGTAGAACAACTGTGGAATGAAGGCAATAGAGCATCACATCCACGTCAGTTGAGATAAGTTTACCATCCATTATTTGTTTGTTCAAATTCCTTTGCATTTTTTTTGGTTTTTTCAAAAGTTCCAAATACTTAGGCAAGGGTTATTTGTTTATTTTTTGTTCTACGTTTGCACTTGCAGCTATGTTTTAAATTTTCAACAAAAAGAAACAATAGGCAGTAGTGAGAGTAGTGAAAGTGAAGAGATTGAACTTGAAATTCAACAAAGAACTAGAGATCATAGAAGTATGGCTGCCACTAGGGGATCTTCTAGAAGTGGGAGTGCTACAAGGATTGTGAATTCAAGTAACCTATTTGAATACCCTTCTCAACTCCTCAAACAATATGCAAAAGGCCCATTTAATCATTTAATCCCAAAAACCCCTTTTACAATTTGCAACACGCATAGTCAAAGACAATGAAAGAATTCAAGAGAGAGTAGAGTATGGCCAAGTTAATTATGCAAAAAAGACTATAGAGGCAGCTATACAAGAGTTTATTCTCATCTTTTGTGGATAAGTGGACTAGAGGTAAAAGGCATTGAGAAAATAACCCTAGCTAAGAACGCCAAGGTAACTAGCTAAGAAGAGAATTCCAATGGTGACGATGCAGCCTAGTGTGTCATTGCCTACCAAAACCATTGATATTAGAAGTCAATGGAGAGAGGGTTTTGCTTCTACCAAGGGAAGGAAAAGAACTACAATTGTTGCAAGGTTGTTTAATGCACAATCACAAGAGATGGTTGAGTCTTCCACTACTAAATTTTTTTATGTTTGTGCCATACCATTTCACATGGTAGATACTCCCTATTTCAAACAAATGTTCAAAGATGTAATATTTGTTGATCCCTCATTTTCCCCACTCAAGAACATAAGCTACACATCACCCTCCTTGATAAAGAATATTCTAAGATGAGAGTGTTAATGGAAGAAATGCAGAAAACTTAAATAAGAGGTGGTTACTCCATCATCATGGATCGGTGGACCGATATCAAACACCAGCCACTCGTTAATAACATTGTCACATGTTCAGTTGGCTCTTATTTTCTTAGAGCTATTGATTGTTCAAGAAAGAGGAAGGATGCAAACCTCTAATTTCATATTTTACAAGATGTTGTAGAAGAGGTTGAAGCCTCTAATGTTGTACAAGTGGTGACCAATTCAACCCCTATATATCAATTAATTGGCTTGATGGTGGAGGGTGCTTACAAACACATTTTATAGATCCAATGTTCATGCATTGAACAATACATTGAAGGACATCGAAAAGATAGATAGGGGGAAGGCAATGATGGTAGAAACTAGAGACATATAGATGTTCATTTGCAACCATCACACTTCGCTTGCTTTGTTCAAGACTTTTTTGAGGAAAGGATTCCTCAAGCCCATGGATACTAGAAGTAGATATGCCAGCTACTTCATTTTGTTAAAGAGGAAAGTTGAAATGTAGGAGCTTCTACAATTAATGGTGGTTAATTCAAAGTGGGGTAATGGCCAAAGGCAGGCACAACGAAAGGAAGAAGTGTGAAACAAATGATCCTTGGCAATGGTTGGTGACACACAATGAGGCAAGAAATTGTTGGTTTTATTATTGAATTTTTAAAAACAATTTATTAATGTTTTTAACTCAAATTATTTTCATTCTTTGTAATAGCATTCCCTCCTTGTCATTTGAGTTTTACATTCTTAATATTCTTTGAAATTTTAACTTTTGTAACTTGCTTGCACTTGCATGTATGTTTGCTCCTTCATCGCACCTATTGTCAAAGTCATAAAATATGCTAATATAGACTTTCCTAGCCTTGGAGAGATTTATGAGACATGTGATAGCATGCTTGGGCAAATGAAACAAGCTATTCATAGTAGAGATCCTACTTTGGGATTTTATGAGGAACATATTAGACCCATTGTGGCATGGTGGTGGAACACTATGAACATCTGACTTCACGTGGAAACCTATGCTCTAAATCCCAAATGATATGTAGTTGGGCCTGGAAGAGTATCCCCAACTCATGATGAAGAGCTGAAAGAAGGGCTCATTAAGGTGCTTTGAAAAATGTATACTGATGAGGTGTCTTGTATACTTTGCACACAATGGCTAGCCTTTGTCAATCTTCATGGTCCAACCTTCAGCAAACCAAAGGCAAAGACAAATAGAGCTACATTAACTCAAACTGCCCTATTGGATGGTGAATGTGGCATGGCAAGGATGCAATGGAGTTGAGTATACTTGCCTCTTGCCCCCTTTCATAGCTTGTTGGTTCCTCTATTGTAGCGAGAAATTGGTCCGCATATAGCTTCATTCAGTCAATCAAGAGGAACAACCTTATCTCTAGACAATTAAAGAAGTTGATGGCCATACATAGTGTGTTGCAGCTATAAGATTAACAAACCCCTAAGTATCACTAGACTCTAGCCTCACATTGGTATGTCGATCCAAAAGATGCTATATAGGTTGATGAGGAGAAGGCACAAGAGTGAATGGTTGAGGTTCCATTGGATGAGGCAGCCCCCAATTACTTGGACTCGGACTTTGATTTATGTAGTCCTACAAGAGGCAGATGCTGATTAGAGACAGCTATATATTTTCTATGTTTTTGTCATTTTGTAGCTATAAGTTGCAATCATTGGGAATTTTGTTGTAACTTTTGGGTAATATATATGCACATTGACAACGAAAGCAAATAAATTTTGTTAATTTGTTTGTCAATTCTCATGCAAAATCTCAATTCAACTCTAATGTTATGTACTCAGGCTCTATAATGTGTATGATGAATGTCTTATCAATGTTATCATATGAGTATTTAAAATTTCCTTACTTTAAATTTTTCCTTATTTTTTTAATAGTCATCTCCTACCATACCCTAAAAAAGGCCTAAAAAACGTCCCAAAAATGCATTCTCCCCGTCCCTTGCCATCCCCATTCCCATCTCAGAAACTTGGGGGAGGACAAAAAAAATATTCAAAGTCTTGCACACATAACAAAGACAAGCATGCATAGAGAAACAAAGAATAAATTGCATGCAAAGAGAAAAGCTAGGAAAGGATCAAAGGCAAATTAGTGAATGATATGCAATGCAAAAAGTAAAAGCAGACTTGTATGCATGCTTTTACTCTAGATTGGTTTAGAAGATTTTTAATTTTACTTTCTCAACGAGTAATGTAGTAATGTTGAATGTCTCTTGATATGTTTGTGGGACTTGGTCTTTTTTTGATGATTTAATTTTAACCTTCATCAAAAAAAAACTGTTAACAAGATAAATATCTTGTGTTTGCAAATTGAATCTTTTACCTTGTACTTGATACATGCCAAAGTATTACACCTAAGTTACTGGCATGCCCATAGATGGCCTTGGGTACAATACGGGTACGAGAAATAATACGGAAACGGTTACAATTTTCTGCCTGTGGAAACGACCAAGAAACGAAAGTGTGACTGTGGGTATGAAATTTCGTTTCCAGTTCGAACCCAAACATAATCCACGTCAACTTTTTTGGATATTATCTGATTTTTTCCCTTCAAAGGCTATAAATTGTGATTTTTTTTTCTCATTTCAACTTTGCTCACATTTTTCTCCAACAAAACAGATTGTTTTTTAGGGTTTCTCAAGTGTTGAATATTTTTGATATCTTTAGGATGGTTGAGATATTTGATGAAGAGCAGCTGAGTCAAATTAGGCATGAGTAAAATGTTGGATATTCAACATCAGAAACTGTATTATATTCCTTTATGGGATTGTTTTGTGCTCCTTGTAAACTTTGCATCTTGTGTTATGGTGATGTTAAGGGCAGCTCTGTTTATTCATTGCTTTGATAGAATTTATAATTGGGACTTGGAAGATATCACTGTTTGGGAGGACATATGACCCTGCTTAGCGATTCGCGGGGTTCTTGCGGTCTGATCGAGGTTTGCCCTAGATGCAGGTCACAGTCCGGTCCTCCTGCTGGTTCGGCCAGGGTCCTTGCATTTGGGCCTTGGTTCGCCAGTGAAGAACCCGGGCGAACCCGGGCGAACCCAAGGCGAACCCAAGGCGAACCCGGGCGTGTGGGCGGCAAAAAGTGCATGTTTTATGTTTTTTTAATGTTTTTCTTCCCTTTGACTTTGACCCACGCCATGGGAACCCTAAAAGTGACCTCTAAAACATGTTAAACACCTAAACTGCCTCATTTTCATTCATTTGTTTTGCAAACAAGCATTTTCATTTCAAGAGGCTGACTTCTTTTAACTTGTTGGATTGACAAAAGGAGTTGAATATTGATTGTTGAAGCTTCTACAACGATTGCATTGCCATTCCTACAGATTTGCAAGTGTTCATTGGCTGCTACAAAGATTGTTGAAGATTATTTTTGCAAAAAGGTATGTTTTTCTCATTTTTTTCTCATTTTTTCATTCTTTTTTGTTTTGTTTTACAAACAGAAACTTTGTTTTGCATCTTTTTTTTTCTGTTCTTCTATGAATGTATACATTGTGCAAGATTCAAAAGAGCTAGGTTTTAATTTTTTAAAAATTATTATATTTTGTTTTCATTCAAATTTTGAATGTGTTGTTTGCAAAACAAATTGCCATAGGAATCACAATGTCAATGGGTTCTACCTCCGGCTCCATAGCTAAACCAAACCCAAAGTTCAAAACAAATGCAAATTCTCCTCTATGGCAGTATGTTGAAATGATAAGACAGCTTCCAGGTGGTGGTGGTTATGTTTGGAAATGCAATGGGTGTGATGTTCAATATTCTAGTTCATACCATAGGGTGAAAGCACATTTGTGTGGCATAAGTGGAAAAGGCATCTCACCTTGCCCTGGAAAGAAAGATGCCCCTATTCAACCTGAGATAGTTGCAAAATACATTATGGAGCAAGAACTAGCAGATCAACGGGAAGCCCAAAAAGGAAATCACCCTTTGTCAAATAAAAAATCAAAGGGAATGCAGTCCCCATCTAATCCCAATCCCAATATTGTGGTAGAAGACCACCCATTTATGGCCATTCCAAATCTTCAAGCTCAAAGTGCACAACCTTTTGCAAACAAGAGAGCAAAGGGACCTTTGGAAGTTGCATTTCAAAATGAGAGTAGAGCCTTTGCCGACCAATGTGTAGCAAGATGCGTATATGCCAATGGACTATCTTTTAATGTTGTTCGTTCTCCGTATTGGAAAGAGATGTTGAAAGCGGTTAATGAAGCTCCAAAAGGGTACAAGGGCCCGGGTTATGAGAAGGTGCGTAGCACTTTATTGGAAAAGGAGGTTGAGTTGGTTGAAGATGCATTGAAGCCTATAAGAGATTCATGGGTTGAGATAGGTGTGTCCATTGTTTCAGATGGTTGGAAGGACTCAAAAAATCGGCCTTTGATCAATGTCATAGCGGTGTCCCCTAAAGGGGCAATGTTTTTGAAAGTCGTGGATTGTGAGGGGCAAGTAAAAGATGGGCAATTTATTGCTAATATTCTTATTGCAGCCATTGAGCAAGTGGGAGCCCGAAATGTTGTTCAAGTTGTAACGGACAACGCAAAGAATTGTAGAGCTGCAGGGTTGTTGGTTGAGGCAAGATATTCACATATCTTTTGGACACCTTGTGCGGTCCATTCACTCAATCTTATGCTGCAAAAGATTGGGAATAAAATTGAATGGATCAAACAATTGTATACTGAGGCTGAGGACATTCAGATGTTCGTCACCAACCACCACTTGTCTCAAGGGATCTTTAGAACATTTTCAAAATTGGGGCTATTGAAGGTAAGAGAAGTAATATTTACATTTGTCATTTTCTGATTTTCATAATTTGATTGTTCAATCTAATTTAAATTCTTCTTTAAAGTTTATTTTTAAATATTAATTTTTTTTTAATTTGCAATAGGTTGCAGAAACCCGCTTTGCCTCTAATACAATCGTCTTGAGACGACTTGTGAAAGTTAGGCAAGCACTTTCTAGCATGGTAATCAGCACCAATTGGTCTATATGGAAGCAAAGCAGCACTGAAAGAGCAACAAGAATTAGGAGCCTGATATTAGATGACTCATGGTGGGATCGTGTGGAGTATCTCCTTAGCTTCACCGAGCCCATTTTGAGTATGATTCACTATACTGACATGGACAAGCCATGCATTGGACAAATATATGATGGTATAGACTCTATGATTGAGAAGATCAAGTGCATCATAAATGCAAGAGAGCAAGACCTTGAAGAGACTTTCTTCAAACAAGTGCATACAATTGTTGAAGAAAGATGGAACAAAATGACAACTCCGTTACACCTTCTTGCCTTTGCATTGACTCCAAAATACTACAGCTCTCAGATTCTTTCACAACCCGGAAGGCTTCCTCCATATAGAGATTTAGAAGTGGCTGAAGGGTACAAGGCAGCATTTGTGAGACTCTTCCCTGATTGAGATTTGCGAAGTGTAGTCACAGATGAGTTCACTGATTTTGTGCACTCAAATCATCTAGATGTTGATGCCTCCCGTGATAGGTTCTTAAAGGATGCTCATTCTTGGTGGTACTTCCATGGACAATACTTCCAAAATTTGCAGCCCCTTGTAATCAAAATTTTATCACAAGTAAGTTTAATAAATTTTCATATTTTAGTTTTAAAAGTTTCATAATTCCATTTATAAATTTTTAATTGTTTACTTTGTCTTCATAGGTTGCTAGTTCATCCGCATCTGAGAGGAATTGGAGCACATATTCTTTCATCCACTCAGTAAAGCGCAACAAATTGCTGTCAAAAAAAGCGGAGAACTTCGTATATGTGCATTCCAACTTGCGTCTCCTTTCACACAAACAACCTAACTACAAGGACGGGGAGACGGAGTTGTGGGATATAGTGCCAGAGGATACTGACTTGGATGCTTGCAGTTCCCAACATATTGCATATGAGGATGAGGATATCCAACAGGGGCATGGGCACATTAGTAGTGCTAGTGATGGTGCCATTGGCACTTGTGATTCATCTAGTCTTCCTACTACATCTAATGTCAATGTTGACAATGATATGTATGGTCTAGAGAATCCATATGATGATTAAAACTTTGAAAGTGTTGTAATATTGAGCTTGAAGTTTGAACAATGAATATTTATCACGCATGTTTTAAATGACATTCAAGTTTATGGTGGTTTTGTTGTTTATATGATGTTATCAGTTATGTGATATTCTAAAAGTAAATTCTAATCCTAATTCATGCTTCTAGGCTGCATATATATATATATATATATATATATATATATATATATATGTATATATCTATATATATATGTTTACATGTTACAGCCAATTTGTACTATGAACCCAAGGCAATGAACCCACCCCCAAAAATTTTTGGGGCAGTGAACGAACCCAGACGAACCAGACGGCTACTTAGCATATGACCATAGTCCATTTGACTTCCCTAAACTTTTGAGTGCAGATTCTGATGTTCTCAGTGGAAGGCGTGAACTATGCCAATATCCTTGCACATCTCTTCGGAAAGATGTTCTGATGGTGGTACTAGTAATATAGAATGTTCTAAGCACCATAGAAACCAGATCTCTGTTGTAAGTGATGGTTTAGGATATTGAGATGGCATTGTGTTTGGTCTTCATAAGAAACAGGTTGCCTTGTTATTTCTCTTTTCTACTGATTCACAACATTGAACCATAGCATGAGGATTGAGTAAAAATGTACTGGCTTTACATCAGATTGGGAGTATGAAGGCCCTTGTATTGTATTATTAAATTGACTATGAAAGTGGTGGTGTATTTTTGCTATGTTATTTGACTATTATTATGGTGGTGTATTTTGAACTTAATTACTACTGCAAATATGTATACATTTCTGATTTTTATATGTTTTTGTATTAACATACCCAAAACAAACCCAACCGCAAAATTTTTTTTGACCAAATCTGTGTACCGGAATCTCATACCCGTACCCAAACCCAAAAACGAACCAGTAACTTAGCATTACAGTAGAGGACACTTACATTTTATCAGCAGATAAAAACAGGCTCCTCTGCACTAAAAGCATGGAAGCAGATAAAAAGGTGTATAATCTGAAAACTATCATATGAGAGGATTTCAGTCAGCAACACTGCAGATCCAAATAAATGAGATACAAGATTAAAAATGAAATTTTTGTGTCTCTGCAAGTATGCTATGTTACTATATTCATGGATATCTTACTTTTACTAAAACCAATAATAGTCTACCACACCATAATTGGTGTTTCCTTCTAGAGCTGCCACATAAGTTTTGATTCAAAATCTATGATAATATGAATGTTATCGCCTATGCATCCCTGACTTTTCCTTTTATTGTGTTGTTTTACACCTGACACTTGAGAAAGTAAGAGAAAGTAAGGGCAACAGAACAGTAGAAAGAAAAGAGAAGCCCAGAAACAATTTCATCTAAAGTATCTTTTCAAATGAAAATAAGCAATTACATTAATATCCAAATTTAACAATTCACTTGCTTTCTTACGAGATTATTTCCCTTTGCAAATATATTACTACAAGACGAGAGAAATAGCAAACAATGATACTATGCATGCAACTGTTGAGTGCCTTTTTTTCATCATCTAATAGTCTGGAATTGCAGAAATATTAAAGTGTATGCAAAAAATTAACTTACTTTAGATAGTCTGAAGGGACAGAACCTGGGCTTTCCTCTCCTTCCATACTTCAACAAGTGTGCACCTTTCTTCAAGGCGATAATTGCCTTGATAAAATCACAAGAAGTTTATGCAAAGTAAGAAACCACAGTTTGACCCTAGTTAAAGGCAAAAATGGCTTATAAAAACAATAATTTTAAGTACAAAAGAGCTAAGTTTTGAATATTTTCAATTTTTCAACTACCAAACAGGTCAAAGACCCCAAAAAAAGATTTTCATCTCAATAGTTTTGTTTGAAACATATTTTTTATGAATCGAACATTAGCTAGAAACTCCTATAAAGAATACATATTAACCATAGAAGAGGAATGCACAAGCGTTTCAACTTAAAATAGTAACATTAGTTTTTAAAATGAAATTGATATTTAAATTCTCATCCTGGCTAGCATTGGTTGGATTCCTGAAGAAAAATGGCATATCCATTGGACGCAAGGAATGTAGCCAACAGCTAGGAAATCATTTTGTTGAGGTCTGGATGATCCCGGTATCAATCAAGGAGAGCATCAATAAAATCTATTTAAAATAAATGATGTAAGTCAGCACTATACAAACACCAACATCAGCTTGTTAAGTATACAACTGAGCCAATGATTTAGGCATGTAATCATTAAAACCATAGAAGCAAAAGACAACCAAAAATCATGATCAATTGCAAATCACTCACACCAGCGATTTTCCCCAAAAAATGTGGTTTTTAAAAAAATGCATTGACTGTGATTTTCAACGCTTTTTTCGCATAAAAATCATGTTCAAAACGCATTTAAAACCTTTAGACAATTTCCCACCAACCCGCAACCCTCAAAACCCACAAATTTTTAAAAAATACTAAATAGCATAGTCGCACGATGGTTTTAGGGCATTACTGCACAACGGGACATCACCCGGACAGGCAAAAGAGGTGTGAGTAGTTCAACAAACTTGCAGGGAGTTGTGAGGCACTGTATTTGAGTCAGAGAGACTAGTTCAACAAGGAATTTTTTATTTGGTACACTTTTGGTCCTGTTCATCACACCTTCCATATGCTTGGTTCTATATTCCTCAAAAAGCAGGAATACTCTTGTTTACTTTGAATGGATTTTTTTTGTCACTCATTATGAAGCTGTAGAAGGAGAAATTGGGATGTTCCTGTCATCTAGTCTAAGATCCATTCAAAAATAAAATGAAGGAGCTGTAAATTCTTGGCACCAAAACTGGAAAAAGATCTAGAAGTTCAAATACCATTACATAGTTAAAATTGGTTAAAATTTAGTTTAAAGATAATTAGTTAAAATTTATGCCAATGTTCAGTTCTCATATCATATACTTTATGGAAACAACATATAAGTATTAGTTTAAACTTTAAACTTAAACGAATCTTCAACCAAAGCAACATTCAACATGCATTTATATTCATAAAAGTGTCTTTTTCTCTGTAGTGCATAACTGTGAGAGTATATTGGAGAACTTTTCTATAATGCTTAAACTATCCATTCTATTTGAATTCATACCACCTTGGTAACTGCCTAGTTTAGATCTTTCTACACTTACTAACCGTAATTGTATTACTCCTGCAACTTCCCTAACCCCTCATTTGATCAATAACGCACTAAGTTGATAATCCTTGTGGTTCATCAATTATGAATATTAATGTCAAAACTACTATGTACTCTTAACAATCTGCCCTAATGGCTTCTATTTCCTCCAACACGCATAATTGGTCACTTTCTCCTATTTATTGCCTAGCGTTAGAAGCCCTTTGGGAATTTTTTTGTGAATCAACTCTCTACGTAAAATTACACATATACAAGCTAGGTTATTTAAATCAATTGGGGTTTGGATTTACATTTCAAGATATTGGAAGAAACTACACATCAAACTATCTGTAGATATTGATTTTAGCCATTTATCTGTTTTCTTCGAACTCTGGATGCACTATGAAGTATACTCTGTGCAATGCAACATAATCAGTGATATGAATATAAACAACAAAAATCTATTTTCTACAATTCATGGGTTGAAATCTCTATTTTATTTTCTCTCTATATCTCCATGCTATGGAAATGTCTTCAAATTTCAAAAACAAGTAAAATCCAAATTTTTCCCCATTTTTTCAAAAAATCTTATACTTATGGTTTGCCAAATTTTTTTCCCAAAAGATTTTTGCTACTATGGTAAAACTATCATACACAAGCCAAGTCCCCATGTACTTAAAAATTGTTTTCAATATCTATGGATGTTACCAGATTTACCCATTTCTCTTTGGAGTTAAAAATCCAAATATTGCAAAGAGCAAAACAAGTGTGATATCAGGCCTGCTTTGAGATGGATTGAATTACTGTGGAAAGAAGCATGTGAACCTGAGTTGCAAGGTATACCATAGAAGTCCAAAATATTTGTTGAAAGAAGGGATAAAAATATTAACCTCCAAATGAAGCAAAACAAAGAGCCAAGGTCTGATCACTGAAATTAACAAGACATTTTAGGTTCATTTATATAAACTACAGGACTCTCCTCCGACGGTTGGAAGTATTGTCTTTGGCTGTGCCTGTCATTACCTCGATCAGAATTCAAACATGAGTATTCTGTTTCGCTATTGATTTTCACTCCATTGATTCCCAATATGAACAATAGAAGCTTATAAGTTAACTCTTAAGTCAGCCTGCCCGACTTGCTTGTAACCAGACAGTAGTCATGATGCATTACACCTGAGCTCACAGACGTAGGTTGGAATGCCATACTTGGTTGTAATTAACTTTTAAGTCAACCTGATCGACTTGTTTGTAACCAAACGGAGTCATGATGCACTACGCTTTAACTCACAGGCATAGATGTGAATCTCATAGTTAGGTGTATAAACGTCAAGAGTTGAGGTTCTATGAACTTGATGAATTGGTGCTTATTATATTTCCAGATCGCTAATTATGTCATAAACCCCTCACAGAAAGTACAGATCCCTTAAGAAACTTTGAAATTAAAGATGCCTGAATCAATTTACCTAGCCTTCCAAAATGGTCACGCTACAAGTTTTCTCCATAGGAATGAATTTACAATGTTGGGGTGGGCAAGCTTGAAGGACTCGAATAAATTGCAAAAGATATATTTAGAAGGGCTTCTTATGTCGTTAGTTGCTCACATTACCCAACAGTGAAAATTCTAATTCTGATCCAGCTGAGATGCTAATGATGAAATGTAGATTTCGTGTATTGCCCTACTTACTTGAGAATTGCTGGCGGTATGCATTGTGCAAGTGCAACAAAGAGAAGGGTACTAAGAAAAACAAAGATAAATAGATGTGTGAGGCGACGAAATGCGTAGAAGCAAAATGAGACCAAAGGCATTTGAGATAGATTACCTGTTGTATATCACGGTCAACTGGTGTTGCTTGTCTGGATTCCCCCATTGTTACTCTTATGCTGATCTCTCCCTTGGCTCTTAAGACTACAATTGATTATTACAGATACCGTCATCAGCAATAGCACTGAGTTGGGTTTGGTGGGAATGAAGTAGATTTGAGGTGGGCATTGGGGAGGCTGCCAAAACATGTAGGCTGCCAAGGGATCTGCCTGCTGAGGAACAAGAGACAAAGACCAGGCAGAGCGTGTAAAGTCACATGGATGGTCTATAGCCTCTGAGCTCTACCAACCCCTACTCCCTCTTCTCGCTGTCACCTGATACCGAGAAAGTACCCCTCCAATTCCTAGCCTGGCTTTTCAACAACTTCCTCCGAAACAGAGTTCTCTGTACATCACAATTTACTTGTCTACATCCTACATGCCTATTATTAGTTGGTTTTATTGACCCTCTCTTTCAACACACTAAAACCGAGCCTCATCATACACGTTGTCAAAAGTTTAGAGCTCCCACACGTGAGTTGTAGGTATTTTAAGTATTTATTTATTAATTAACTACAGAGTGTAATTGGAGATCCTATTGGTGAAGGGCCCTAAATTTGACTTGGAATTAACAGTCTCAACGTATTTAAATTATTGCGTTGTAGGTGTCTAACTTTAGTCAAAGCTTATTTTAGCGGTGTGGTTTATTTTTATGTCTAGAGGATGCTCCTCATTTTTAGGTATGGATATTTTTCTTGTTTTTTCCTTTTTTCCGTTTTTTTTTTTTTTTTTGGTTTTTTTTGATTTTTTTTTTTTTTTTAAATAGTGAGAAATTCTTTTTTATAAGTAGGGAAAAAAAATTTGAATTTCACATTCTTTATAAAATGTATTTATTTGTATATTTCTTTAATATAAAAGATTATTTAAGTTTTTAATTAATGGTTTATATGACTATCATCTATAATTTTTGTGGCTTTTGGATATAGAATTCTTCTTGTTATGATTGAAGATTTGGACTTTGGAATGGATTTATCTCTCTATGTAAATTTATCATTTATACATGTTTCTTATAGTAGAAGTTCCTTTCATATTTACCACAAGCACATTAAGGAAAGGAAGAGAAACGCTCTACTTAACCTCGTGATGAAATAGATGCTCTCAGATCTATTATTCTAAAATAAATATTATCTTCTCTCATATGCAACCAATATGAATTTGTTTTGTCTACATATCTCTTTCACAATTTAAAATCAAATGCATTATCCTTAATTCCATGATGTCAAACTTCTCCATGTGTAGATTAATTGTACTTGATCAAATTGATCATGTCATTAGTCTCTCCTACTATTCATAATACTTAACATAGAAATTTAAAAAAGTATACCTTGAGCATAACTTTCCCAAAGAGATCACATGTATGTCATCTTACTTCTAAGAACCTCTAAGGTTCCTTTAATGGGAATTATAGTAAACAAAGAGATGAAATCAAAGCTTATCAATATATCTCCCCCTAGTCTCTTGTCTTCAATGAAATCCATAAAATATATTGAGTCCTTTATGAAAGAATGATAATTTTCTACTAAAAATTTTATCTTCTATCAAAAGTTGTTGACTCGTATGTAGTTGAGTCTTCTAAGACCCCATCATTATGAATCTTAGGTCACTTCCTACTTTTTAATATTTGACTATTTGTTGTAGATACATAAAATTGACCTAGGCTTACGAACTTTATTTGACTTTTCAATATTTCTTATAGTCCAAATTTAGCTATTATTTAAATAATTGTCAATTATTTAATTAATTCACATCTTTTATTCCTCCTCACTATTTAAATAAATAAATTATATTTATTTTATTTAAATACGTCGCTAATTTCCTATGTCCCTCTATAATTAAATAAATTCCTAAATTTATTTAATTATTATTTGTCCAATATTTCTTCTTGGTTATTTAAATAAATTTTATTTATTTATTTAAATACGTCATTAATTTCTAATGTCTTCTTGTAATTAAATAAACTTTTATAATTTATTTAATTATTGTCCACCTTGGCTTTTTCTAATTTTAAATAAAATCATTTATTTAAAATTGTCTCACTTTCTATTTTCTCCCTCCAAGTAAATAATTTAAAAATATTATTTACTATCACATGGTCCCACCACTTTTGAATTAAATTAATTTTTAATTCAAAAGGTCAACTCAGTCTTTTAAATTATTATTTGATTTTCTAGCAACCTCTTTTTTTGTGCCTAGCATTTCCTTGTCACATGCATTTTCCACTATTTCTAAAATCAAATCTCAACCCTTCATTTCAAATTTTTCCCTAACCCTAATTGATGGTTGTCATATTTAATTTCAGCCATTGATCTTAGAGCATCTCTCATCTGACAATCTTGGCCATTCATCTAAAATTGGCTTTTCTATAAAAAGGCCATTTCAACCTCATTTTGACACATCTAATATCTCTTGAGTTCATGTTGGCATAACATTTTATGCATACTTTAGGCTTATTACACACTTGCATACTTGCATTTGTAGCTTTTGAATAGAATCCTTCAATATTTGCTTAGGACTTGTCATAGGTAAATAGTTTCTCATCAAAAATATGAGGGCAAACATAATATTGCAACAAATGGAGAAGGACAATGAAGGTCAATCATGGAAGGCTTAAAGACTTTTGGTGAGATTGTTCTTTGTTTTATGTTGTTTTACTCCATTGTACTTCATTGTTTAGCTAGGGTTTCGATTATGCATCTTAGTTTATGCTAACCTAACTTTTTGCCATAGTTACATTGGTGAACCTGATGCCAAAACACTCTATTTTGTAGATTTCCATACGACTTTTTATCTTTTTTGTAGGTACAGATACGAAACACGACATTTGCAACTTTATGAGTCGCAATTACTATGTCGTGACACATTCGCTTACAGGAACAATGCATTTGCATTTTTTGAGTTGCATCTGATAGACAGAACAACGCATTTGACTTCCTGAGATGCATCTGCAGGCTCAACCGATGCATCTGACTGTTGCAATGCATTCGCTCTGCAGAACGATGCATTTGTTTAGTAAATTCTAGCTTTCAGTTTTGCAACACATTCGCTCTGCAAAACGATGCATCTGCCTGGTAAAAAAAATTGTTTTCGAGTTTTTGACAAAATTTCCAGATTTTCTTTTCAATTTGGTAGGTTAGAGATTTTTGGGGTTACTAATTTGTTGTTTACAGCATGTGGCAAGCCGAAAAGGAGTCTAACCTTTGTTTATTGATGATTTTCTAGTTCCTTTACAATCTTAAATCAATCAAACAAACAAACAAGCTACAACTTGTGTTCACATTACATGGGGTTAAAATGAACATGCATATTCACTTATGGGCCTAAAATGAACACAAATTGCATTGAAACTCATCATGGCTAAAATTTAAATGCATTTTTCATGGCATTGGCTTAAAATGAACATTGTTTGGCTCACACTGAATTGGGTTTAAAATGAACAAGTTTCTTGTGTGTCTTATGGTGTAGTAATAGCTTTTTAATTGTGTATGCAATTCTCTTGCGCCTTGTGCAATCTTGAGAAACAAAACCACTTATAGGTTGTTACTTTACCACCCCCACATTTCAATTTGGGCTTTAAAAATGAACAAACTTGTGAGTGTGGGTTGAAAGCTTTGTGTATGCAATCTCCTCATGCCTTAGTGCGATCTTGGATGAACAAAAACAAAGCTTTCAATTGGCTTTTGTTTAACCTTAGAGGGGTCTGCCTCAAAAGAAGGAATGACTCCAACCATTTTTTTGCTAGGGCCGGTATATAAAAGGATAAGACTAAACCGTCAAGTCCTCATGGTATGTAGGCCTTAACCGTACAGATTCATTCAAAAATAGGTACTTACCTTTTCTTTTAAAGGTATAAGAGCCCCTAATAGAGTGATTAAAGCCTTAAGTGGCTTGTTGTATGCTCGCAAGGTGCCATGTCCCCGAGTATTCACTAGAACCCTCTTGTGTAGTTTGCCAAAATCCCTTTTATTTGCTGATGCAACAATGGTCGTTGCCAAGGCACCCACATTATCATAGTTCTTAGTAGAGGTGAAGAGCTTGTCATGGGAGATTTATGAATTCTTGAAGCTTGGTTGACCCATAGAAGTGAGTGTTGTGGAGGGGAGCCAGTGTGGCCAAGCTTCTAAGTCACTTGCTATGAGTAAGTGTGGCTGGAGTAAAATTCACGTGGGATCCAGTGAATATAGTCCTTTCCAACCCTAGCTTTGTGCTTGTCTTCAATATGCTTGTTTCAAACAAAGACAAAACCATGTGTTTTCTGAACAATAAACACATAAAAACATCCTTCACAAATCTGGAACAACACATTCAAACTGAAAACAACCTCAAAAATATGCCAAAAATTGCAAGGAAACTAGGCTTTAAACTCTGTGCAACGCATCTGAGAATCACTACAATGCATTCAACTTGCTAAGCCACATTTGACAAACATAAAAATGCATCTGACTATAGTGCACCGCATTTGCCTCGCTGTACAATGCAACTACTTTGTTGAAACGCATCTGATATCTAGAACAATGCATATGTTGAAACCAAAACATTCTTGCCTTTTTAGACTGCATTTGTAACCTGGAGTCATGCATCTA